>JAABNY020000002.1:1397569-1433040 GCA_015164015.2 Brevimyrus niger | reverse complement strand
TATCTATCTATCTATCTATCTATCTATCTATCTATCTATCTATCTATCTATCTATCTATCTATCTATCTATCATCTCTCTATCTATCTATCTATCTATCTATCTCTCTATCTATCGATATATTTAGTTATGGGGGGGGGGGGGCATAATTGATATATTGCGGCTCTGTCGGGTATGTTGTTGCATCACACCTACAGCGATGGGATTTTTAATTCCACTTCAACCACAGTGTGCATGTTCTTCCTAGATGGTCTCCTATGGGAACTCCAGCAGACTACAGACAGCTCTGGGAAGAAGCTTCCCAAAGTGAATGGTTCTGGGTGGGTCCCCAGCAGCGGACTGGCGCCCCCTCCAGGATGTACCTCTGCCTTGCGTCCAGCGCCGCCAGACATCAGAAGTCGCGCTTTCAGTTTCAATATGAAGTCACACTGCAATGCCGTGCATGCGTGAAATAACATGGAACGGGAGGCTGCTGCTGTGATCCGTTGTCCCTTTACGGAGCCGACAGTTTGACATTAAGAGGTTTAATGTGTTTTATGGCCGATTAGACTGTAATCCCTGGAATAGGAGTCTATAGTTTATGAGTAATAGAAAGCTTCTAATACAGACAGTGTGTCTTGAAGTATCTGTCAGAAAAGTGGAGGGAAAAAAAACTTAATTAGGACCATATTAAAACTTGGATGCATAACATATAATCTGTTACCTGCTACAGACACATATTAATTTTAAAGGAAGAACCCTATCGGGTGAATTTATAAAAATATGTCCAAAACTGAATTTTTGTTTTAAGAATACTGAATTAGTACTGGGGTTCCTTTTCATATTTACATTGGCTCAGACTCTGCATTCGGTTTTAAAATACTTGCGGACTTCACTGCAGGCAGTCTGCTCTCAGACTATGCAGATATTCGGTTATCAAACTGCACACATTACGTGGCTCATGCTAGACCCTAACATGATATACGCAGGTGAACCCAGTTTTATTAAGATTAGCTTCAGTTATACTTTAAAAATGGCATTTTAAAAAAGCATCTTTATCTCATCTATTGCATAAATAATTCATGCGTAAAATACTAAAGGATGCTATCTCTAATTTTGTCTAATTTTGTAACATGCATAAGTACTTTGGGATCTGAACCCTATCCCTACTGTGTATGTGCGTGTGAAGTCTGCATGTCCTTTCTGTGACAAGAGGCTTTCCTCTTGTAACCCACAGACATGCACTTAGGCTAACTGACATTGCTAACTTGCTTCTTGTGCTAGAATTGTCCCTATACCTATGCAGCAGCAGATTAACAAGTTCAGGAACTCCTAGGCTACACTTTGCTACTATGATGGGTCCCCCCTCTTCGGTAAAATTTGCCGACCCGGGGAGGGAAGGTTCTCTGTAAATTGTTGATAATCTCTAATCAAAAGGGGCACTTGGTAAATAGGGAGGTTCCCTTGGTAAATTTTGCAGTGGGCCCCCTGTTGTAATGGGCCCAGGGGCCAGTGGCCAATTGGTCAATTGGCTTGTCACCCGACCCCACCCTAAATTGATATTTTATTTAAACCCTGAAATGATCTTTTGTTTAAAATGATATTTTTAAATTTAGGGGGGGGGGGGGGGAGCCTATTTTTACAACATATTGTGCTGTCGATGTTTTTTGCTCTCTAAGGAATTAGCCACCAGTCTTAAGATCATTGCAGTCTGTCGATGCTCTATGTCCTATTCTTCTCCAGTCACAAAAACCCTTTATTCTGCACAGGTAATTTCATTAGGTTTAGTGAGCCAGTCCCAAATAGGGGAAAACAATTGCCTCTATTTACATCATGGGTAGGCGATTGGTGTGTTCATAGAAGGCGTTTTGCACATCAAAGTTGCAGTAAGCTGCTATTTTTGTACTCTGAGACCTCCTGGTAGTTTTAATGTGTCTGGCCATTCTCCTCTGACCTCCATCATTAAAAATGTATTCGGCCACAGAAATGCCCCTAACTGGATGCTTATTTGCTCATCACATTTTTTTTGCAAACTGTAGCTATTGCACTGTGTGAAAATCCCAGAAGGATGACTTTCTGAAAGCCTGGAAACCCCGTGTCTATACCCACAATCTCACCATGCACAAAACTGCTTCCAGCAAGCGCTATACACACTCTAATCTTTAGCTGAACAGTAACCGGTCCTCTTGACCCTGTCTGCGTTCTGCATATGTTGAGTTATATCCATATGATTCACTGTTTGCAGGAGCAGGCTGCTTGCATTAACAAGCAGGTGTACCTAATGAAGAGGCCATTGAGTGTACATCTACATTTGATGGCTCTTAAATATCAAATGAAAATAAGAGGGGTTTGACTATTACATAGAGAGGCCTACATTTCCGAGCCAAGGAACTGGAAATTATGCCACATTACTGCAAGCACTCATAATAACCAACAATAACCAATCCACCCATTTTCTGACTGCTTGTTCTAGTCAGATGGGGGGCAAATGCCTACCCCAGGCAATACAGAGCCTAAGGCTAGGGTACACCTTGGAAGGGAAACGAGTCCCAAAACTCAAGGCACATAACACACAATAATCCATAACACTTTACAGTAACAACACCTTTATAATGCATTCATAAAGCATCATAGAACATTCATAATCACCATGTACGCATATCTTAACATCGTAACATACTTTAACAACTGTAGTATACTATAATAACAAACATTATATTATGAAAGTGCTGTTAATGTAAAGCATTACCCAATACTATTCAGAGTGATTTAGAGACATCCTGCTTCTTAGAAACCAATCATTTAGAATCCACTCTTTATGTGCAATTGTGTTGGGGACTGTGTGCAAAGTGCATCCATAAATATATCTGATAATGTTTTCCACCCTTGAACAGTGATTTACTCAAACACTAATCTTTATTGGTGTCTGTGTGTGTTTCTCTACCTCAGACACGACTTACCACCAGCAAAGTCCGACGGCTCCTGTCAGTTGCAATGGCTGTTTGTTAAATCAGTTGGTAGCCCCTTGATTACAGGAGGGTTGTTTTCTCAATCATACAATCAATCTGACCAGCAGACCCCTCCGGAGGGTGACTAAGCCCACGCAGTGAAAACTGCAGCCTGTGACCGAGCTTATGGTTTACGTGTCATTGTCCATTACTGCAGGAGTCTGTAGACACTGCAATGCAGTGACGGGGGCAACACTGTCTAAATCAAGTCAGATTCAAGACCAGGACCTTAAAGGACAAACTCTGAGTCGAGTCTGAGAGGGGGGATCGAGACCAAATGAAATCGAAACCAGAAAAAATGTAATCCGTTTTCAAAACCAATGTTTTAATTGTACTTTTTTTTACTATCACCATCATCCCTGTTAATAATTAAAAGTAAAACACTACTATTTATGCATGACAGTCATTTAATCTCAAACGTTAGCATTTAATCACAAACACCAAACACTATGCCACTGCTATCCTGATCAAATTTTCATGTGAGCCCCTCATGTGGGTAAGAGATGTATAAAAACTGTATGCAGGAGGTCTAGTGTTTATTGGTTATATTGGATGTTTATTTGAAATGTAAAACAACATAGCTAACATACTGTATTTGGGGGTTCCATGGTGCTTAAGCACACACACACCCTGTTCTTAAAGCAGAAATGTGTGCATGTGTGTGTGGGGAGGGGGGCACAACAATACAATTTGCTGGGGGGGAGGCCGATAAAATGGGGGAACTTGAGTTCTGTATTGGTTCAGAAAGGAACATAGTTTTTTTTTCCCAATTCATACCGATCCCATTATATACAGGCTGGGCGGCAGCTGCATTCTGAACAGAGCAGACATTATTCCTCCAGTTTTATAAGCTCAGTAATGTTTTGAACCAGACAGTTGAAAAACAATGAAAGAGAAATGGAACGTGCTATGTATGAGTATGGTGATTTTTTTTTCATAAGCGGGAGCTGATAAGCTGATTGGTCCTACACGTAAAGCTGACGATGTAATGAGGGCAAACCAATCAAAAGGTCATATACCAGGCACAGAAACCAAGGAAGCATGACACTCTGTCACCATCTTTTCAAAAACAAATAAAATCAAATTAAAACAGTGAATCAGTATACGGCAAACACAATGAAGGTGAATAATTGATGATTTTTAAAAAGGTGTGTCTTATTGTTGTGTATGGCTATTTCGAGTGGAGTAGGATAAATGAGAAAGTTTATCACTGTAGTAAAAAAACAAAAAAAACCTTTATTAAATTACAAGTCCAAACTCTATACAGTGTTAGTCCAGGACTGAGTCAAAACTGAGTTGAAATGCTTTCATTTCCAAGAGTAAGTGAAAAAATGGTCACAAGTACTACAACACTGCTGCCGAGATTCAAAATCCATCTCCAGTTCCCTCGAATGATAAATGTTTTATTTTCTCAGAGATCTTGATTTAATATTTCTCTGTAATAAATATGCAAATAGTCTCGATGATTAGATGAATGGCCACCAGAGACGGCTGGAATGTTTAGTATGAAGTAGCCGTAAAAGTGACATGTCTGAAATGAAGATAGCTTCCGATAAAACGGAACAAGGATACTAAGAGCATTGGACTTTGATCAACCATATAACAAGAATCCACACAGCGCCCCCTACTGACATGAGTCTGATGTTTAAAATGAAAATGAAGAATTGCCCTTTTGGGTTAGTGGCAGATGACCAGTTGATTCACTAACCACATGAACATCAAGAGTGAAGAAAAAAATACTTTATTCACTCCATCAGTCAAGGGTGAAGACATGCGCCTCCTCCTCACCATTAACGATTGTATTCTTAATTTTGCTTATCTTTTTGTTACTTGATGTATGATTTCACTTGCCATGCCTCAGTTGCTTCACACGGCCCCAGAGGTATATTACAAGAAAAGAGAATAATTTATTCAAACACAGTATCAAAGATGTAGTATCGAGTAGTATCGAGTAGTACTACAAACACACCACATCACAGTGCAAACAAAAAACATTTACAAGAATTCTGCTCCACTAGATATTTTGAGGTTCTCTGTCCTGTGATGGACCACAGTCACCAACAAGGTCTTGTGCCCAGTGCTTCCTGGGACAGGCTATAGGGTCAATGCAGCCCTGTACTGGTTATGGGACAGATGATGTGGTTCCAATTTTATCCTTTGGAGCATCCATTAGTCACAGTATTGCTCACGATGCAGCTAAGGTACCATTTCTGAAGAGTGTACTTAATTCATTCACAAAAAGAGTAATCTTTATTCAGAGTATTTATTCCGCCAGACCGAGGAAGGCTTCTTCCTTCTGTCTAACAATTTGTTGAATATATGTCACAACAGACATGCAAACTGTGACAACATAATATTTTTTTTCCTCCACTAATTGACAAACATAACCCATGCTAATTTATTTGTCTAGGATAAACCCATCTATCGTTTCATAAATTAGTTGGCTTAGTTTCTAGCGGGGTTGTAATGGTTTATATTTAGGTGACATTCTTGTGAATAAAAAAAAATCCATCCATCCATCTTCAAACCTCTTTGTCAAGGCTAGAGGGCATCTTTGGGTTTCGATAAACCATAATATGAATCCCAGCTTCTTAACAATAAATGCTTATTCTGAAACAGAAGAATATGCTGCAAGCATGTGGAACTCACTATGCTATGTATGGTACCCACAAGAACGACCTCGGCCTTTGTTTTTCTCCAAAGACTTACTACGCAATTAATATCTTATTTGCTTGTATATGTAATTTATTGTTTCGGCAGAGCATGTGCCTGCTTGTATAAATTTGCATTACACATCCATTCCGTTCAGCATTTCTATAGTACTTTAAGTAAGAGGTTGGAAACTTTCAAGTTTTGAGTTTTTGAGAATGTATTTAACTTACTCCTTAGCAACATTTAGCCTAAACAATGGGCAATTTTTTGATGTATTGGAACACAAGTGTTTCAGATCTTCAGATTTTTTGCAAACAGGAAGTACCATTGAACGAGCTGGTGAACAATTCAAAACAAATCTTTTAGATGAACTGAATCAAGTGAACTGTTTTCCAAAGTCCTGAGTCCTTTCGCCGATGGCAATTTGTTTAGCACTATTGCCTCACACTTCTGGGACTTCAGATTTCTGCCTCCACCATGGCTCCATGTGTGTGGAGTTTGCATGTTCTCACCGTGTCGTTGTGGGGTTTCCTCTGGGTACTCCTGTTTCTAAAACCATGCTGAGGTTAATTGGAGTTACCAAGTCACCTATAGACATGCATGCGTGAGTGAATGGGGTATAAGTGAATGGGGTGTGAGTGATTGGTGTGTTAGTGAATAGGGTGTGAGTGAATGAAGTGTGAGTGAATGGTGTGTGATTGAATGGTGTGTCAGTGAATGATGAGTGACTGAATGGGGTGTGAGTGATTGGGGTGTGAGTGAATGGGGTGTGAGCGATTGGGGTGTGAGTGAATAGGGTGTGAGTGATTGGGGTGTGACTGAATGGAGTGTGAGTGAATGGGGTGTGAGTGATTGGGGTGTGAGTGACTGGGTTGTGAGTGACTGGGGTGTGAGTGTGCCCTGCGATGGGTTGGTGTCCCATCCTGGATTGTTTACTGCCTTGTGCCCGTAGCCTCTGGGACAGACTTTGGGCCCCTGAACAAGCATGTACAGGAAATGGATGGATGGATTCAAAGTTGCCCCCTGTCCCAGTTGCAATGGACTATTCCTACTTTGAGACTTCATGCTACCCAGCTTTCTCTTCACATTGAAGTCCAATGCCAGGCGAACCGGCACGAAGTAGCCTAACAGAACAAGAAAACGGTGCAAAGATCCAAAACTAACAATACATCTCCTGTATCTTTCATACCATACCACTAATAGTTTGCTGAACAGACACAGAGAATACACTATTAAACAAGCACATGAAAAAATTCAAGACCAACTTTAGAGGTGGGGTAAAGCCAAGACTATCCTTGGCGACAGCCTAGGTCTATGGCAAAAGAGGGGATGGTCCAACTTCTTTAAATGGGCTGATAGATCCACAGACTCGATCCCTCCTCCCCCACCCCCCGCGTGGTGAATTTCACCGACAGCACTCCCCATTCCGCTCCCATCAGTGATCGGTAAGTTTTTGCAGTCGACGCACACTTTAATTGCCATATTATTGATGTTTGATGCTCCATCATTTTTAATTTCCTGCTGTTCCTCTCCAAAAAACTGCTCAAATACCAGCCAGCCCCCTACCCATGTCAGCCTAGGCCCCCCTGAAAAGTTAGTCTGCCCCTACATAGAGGGGTAACGAAGGGATTTATATGGGGTGAAGAGCCCACAGTAAGTGGTAAGTTAAAATGACTGAGATGCTCATACATACTTTTCATGCAAGATTCAAAGTTACTGATACATTATCAGATGAAAACAATGGACCTTTACAATGACTAAATCATTAAACTGCATTTCAGCTGCTGCTACTTGTGTTGTATTTTTAACACCTAATGCCGTATGTCCACAAAAAGTCTTCAAACAATCCAATAAACAAAACATCTTTGATAAATTATGACCTGTAAACTTGACCTCAAACACAAAACTGTATTTCTTCTCATCCAGTGAAACGTCTTAGGGTCAGATGAAGTACTTTTCTGAGTAGAGGTTATCTGCTTGGATCTAATTAGGATGTTACCCATCAGATGTGGTCATGACATGTATGTGCGCATCTCTTTCTGACTACCTGAGACGAGGCCTCTCTAATTTCCCCCACCACTTAAACCACATCTGCCTTTCCTATCTGCTCTGACCTGTGGTCAGGCTTTTGAAAATGCCCCAGGCAGCATCCACTCTTCAGTCCTCACACATTTTTACAAGACAAGTCAGGGTGATCCACCAACAGTGCTGTGAAACACTGGCTTGGACTTTGTCTGAGCATGTTATTTGCTTCTGAAAAGGACAAGCCTGTTTCATCCCTGGATTCATTGTCTTGCAGAGTAAAACGATTCCTTTTCTAGAGCCCAATGGGACCAGACATAAACACCAAGCATGCAACATAAAATCAGAAACGTTACAAGATCATGCAACGTCAATTAAGAATGATCAGTGTGCAATCCACTGACATTTATGATGCTTCGTTAATATATGGAGACTCCGGAATGATAAACTTGGTGGTTCTACTTAATGTCTGTATTTACAAAGGGTTATAGATGCACGGCATAAAATAAGAAAAAGATGAAGAGGCTTTTTGACATTTGACAACGACTGGATGTGTGGATTTTCACAGAGCTCCCGTTTCCTTTCATTTCTACAGGCAGCTCATTTACACAAAGGGCAGCCCGGATCCCGAGCCATAAAATCCGATGAAGCAGAACCTGCTAAAATTCTGCTTCCTGTCGGCCCAGACAACAGGTGCGATCCTCATTACCCCTGAGCTCCAGTCTGCCAGCCGCTGTCACCCGGCATCACTGTCATGCTCCCGAAGCTCCGCGAGAGCCCGAGCTGAGCAAACGCGAGCCCTTGTCTGCCCTTGATCGCTTAGCCTCGTCTGCAGAGACGGCGAGTCCCTTTGGCGACTTGTGGCAGTGATCCTACCCTAACATTATCCCCCATTGGAGACTGACTAAAAGAATGTGACTTTCACATAAAAGCAAAGCTACAACAACCACTTGGTTCACGGAGTAGCTGATCTGGTGGCACCACGGAGGCAATTTGGGTTTATGATGATAGATTAACTGAGAACGGTACCTAATGCATTTTTAATTTACAACGTAAGGCAACATACAAGTCAGGCAAATAGCACATTACAAACATCCTGCATGTGTTTTTGTCAAGTTGACTAAAGGCATAAGTGTGGGCGTAAATTTTAGGTGGGGGCAATACAACACCCTCGAACCCCCTAAAATGGGTGAAGACCTCAACTCCCCAATGCTCAGCCCAAAGTAATGCCCTTGGGCATAAGTGTAGCTAGGCTGAGCTTCCAGAGAATGGTCAGGTACAAGCGCATTGGAACAGGAGGTACAAAACAATTTCTAACATATCAAGAACCTAATATGGCTATTCAAGGACCATGATGAATGTTATCAAGCAGCAGCTGGAGCCTGGCACAGTTATGTTTATGTGTGCCGCGTTGTCCATGAAGCAACCTTTGAGAAGATACTTCTATATTCTTTGATAAGCTTAACCAGAATCATGAATGACCCTACTAACCATGCACTTGTAATGAAATTAAACTTCAGCCAGTAATGGCTGAACCCACCTTATGCAATAAGTTGACTGTGGGCTGGAGGAAGGCCCAGGTTGGGGGGTGGGGGGTAGAGTAATCTTGTATATTAAAATGGTAAGATATGAGCAGCTCTGAGATTACAGTTAATCCTACACAGGAAACTCAACTGATCTTCATTGGCCAGGGGCGAGAAGTGCTGTTGGAACCTAAAAGAAGGATTTCGTCAACACATATGCAATAAACATGCAGTAAATATATAGCTAATATACTATAAACCGATTTTACAATCAATTATATAATTAACTCCTAGTATAAATTAGTGACAGGGAGATACTGACCCCCCCCTCCTCCCCCCACCCCCCCACCATACCTCTCACACACAGTCTGAAAACTTGCTGAGGTTAACTAGAGTTACCAAATTGCCCTTGGGTGTGTACATGTGAGCGAATGGTGTGTGAGCGAACGGTGTGTGAGCGTATGGTGTGTGAGCGAACGGTGTGTGAGCGTATGGTGTGTGAGCGAACGGTGTGTGAGCGAACGGTGTGTGAGCGAATGGTGTGTGAGCGAACGGTGTGTGAGCGAACGGTGTGTGAGCGAACGGTGTGTGACGTATGGTGTGTGAGCGAACGGTGTGTGAGCGAACGGTGTGTGAGCGAACACTGTATGAATGTGCCCTACATTGGGTTGCCCCCCCATCCTGGGTTATTCCCTGCCTTGTAGCTATAGGCTCTGCACCCCCCATGACCCTGGATAAGGAAGCAGTTACAGAAAATGGTTGGATGGATAAATTGGCAGCATATATGTTTAAAATATCTTGATTATTATTATTATCACTAAGCCATCGTTTAAAGCAATAACAGCCCTAAAAATTAAAACCCTGATTAGTTACAGAAATGGGTACCGGCTGCAAGACCAAGAGACTAACACTCTTAAAAGAAACTAATGTGAAATGACTAATAAGCTTATAGCCGATTCTCTGGTTGGGTAATTTCATTCATTTGTGGAATAAAGCTTTTAGCAAAAGAACAACAGCAACACAACAAGCCCAAAATCATGTGCCCCAAATGTGAAGTATAAGAAAAACACTTCTTATTATTGTGCTGACACAAACAAAATGAGAATTCCTAGACAAACGTCAGTTTTTTTGGTCTGATTTCATTATTTAAGTTAATTCACAGAGAGCCGACGCCAAAAAATTAAATCACAAGCGCTGAGGCCCAGAAATGATGGAATCTGTTAATACATGCTAGTACAGGCAGTTCATGGGGACTTATGCAGAAGTCGTACTTACGAACGGACTGCCATAAAGCCTGTTATACAAAAAGTTCAGCTTAAATACAATGGTTTGTAATTATGAACGTACGCAGTACTTTGTGACACTCGTGAAAACATTGCACGGTTTTAGCGGCTACAGTACAGTACCAGATCTAGTCACTATTATTATTGCTGTAAATGACTATTTATTATGGACTGTATGATTATGTTTCCGACTTACCTACAAATTGAATTCAAAGACATAACCTGGGGTTTGTCTGCAGTAGAAGGAACAGCAGCAGCCTAGTAGTTCTGAAGCGGTGATATGCTGTTACCTTTAAATGAAAATCTGTTTCCAACACAATACAGTTTTTAAATACGAATCACTTTTGAATGACCTTCCACACTAAAACCAGATAAACACTAACCCTAGGTAGAAAAAAAAATCATGCTAACAAGGGCGTTTAGACTTTCTTTCACATTGTAGATACAGTATATTAAGTCACAGGATCCTCAAAAAAATGAAATAAAATGAAACGTTATGTGCAGCAGCAGTGGAATTTGACCTGACCCATGTAACGGTTGTAGTTCAGCTTCAGAAATGGCACATATTTTTCTCTTTCAGGCTGTTTAACACCTGGACCGATTCGCCAGGAGACACCGGCCCCTCTGTGTCCTCCTTCCTACTCATGGCTATCTGGCATTCAGTCTTTTTCTACAATTATATAACCATTCCCACAATGTTATTCCTTCTCTCTCTTCAGTCTCTCTCGAAGGCACAATTTCCAGCATCCTAAACAGCATTTTACAAGTGACAACACAGAATAAGCAAATGTAAAAAAAGAATGGTAAGAATTTCTGCCTGGGATCAGTAAAGTTTTATCTTATTTTAAATGTACCCAACTATCGTCCGTGTTGCCCAAAGTGAGAATCCTGTGCTGTCTAGGTAAAGCATTTCCCATCCCTCTTTCTGGTCCTGCACTCTTGCCCTGAAAGAGGACGGGCCAAATTGGCATTTAGATCTTTTTTTTTAGGGTAAATAGCAGGATGAGAGGATAACAGCGCTGCTTTTTGAAGAGATGGTGGGGTAGAGGCCATTTTAGATGCAAAACGTGGCCTCAGTTAACAATCAAAGAGTAAAAAGCAGGCCGCTGTGTTTTATAATTGAGCGGACCGCCCACTCCTCTGCTGATGGGTTAGGGGTCCTGGCTAGAAAGTAAATATGTGTTTGCAGCAGGGGCATCTTAGTCCCCCATTTGCCTGAACCTCCTATAATTGTTCTGCCCGCTGCCAGCTGTAACAATACAATGCACTCATTTCTGCTGGATGGTTTGTCTCACAATGAAGGGTCATGGCAGCTCTGGGCGCGGACAGAATACTATGAATATCTTTAGCCGCAGGAATTCAATGAACCGTATTTTGACTAAATGACATATGATCAAGTTATCAAACAATTCAAATGGTTGGCACAATAAGATGTTTACCAGCGAACTAATTACACACATATAAGGATCTGCCTGATTTATGTTATTATGACCATCGCCATGCCAACCCTCTGTCGCAGGCCGGCGTGTGGCTCAGCTTTCAGGCCCAGGAAGAGCCAGATCACCCATCTGTATAAGAAAGAAATCTGTCCCTTCCAAAACAGACAAATAGGCCCCTTGGAAACAATAAAACGGACAATAAAAAAAATGCAACTGATCTTAACATCATTCATTTAGGTTTCATTATTGCCAGTGATTAGATGCAAATGCATCACGGTAAAACCAATGCCACCGATCCTGGCATGGATACAAGGTTTCCAACTCTCACGCATCTGCCGTGACACTCACGCTTTCTGACTCTCACGGACATGCTGGAAATCATATGGCAAATTTATGTTATTCCATTATGAAAGTAAAATTATCTGCATCAAAAGCATTGGGGCAGTTTTCAAATCCTTCACACTAGAGCTCGACCGATAAAGGATTTTGAAGGCCGATACCGATACAAATATTTGTTGGTTTTAAAATCCGATATTCCGATATATCGGCCGATATATATATATATATATATAATGCTGCGGCTGAACACTTGGCGTCATTGGATTTCACACACATGTAAAAGAAAAGCTAACTTTTATGCACAAGCTACGTTTGATACTTTTTCTCTATGTCTAAATGTTCACTCCTCGCAAATGTCTAACTTACATTTTACAATGCAGGGACTGTAACTAGAGATATGCTAGTTATAGATACAGTAATCATTACTTTTTTTAGGTAGAATAAGTTTGTTGTGGTTTCCAAGCTCAATAATGTGAACGTTAGTGGCCTTCCACTGATAGTGGCACTAGCTAGCTTTGTGGTTAGCTAATCTATGATGAGCCATGGATTTAGCAATGGATAACGTCATACTGCAAATTGTAAAACATACATTTTCAATATAGCAGGCCAAGGAGAGATGATACGTCTCACTGCTATAACTGTCACGCTATTAAAGAAATACTTCAGTCTCATTGTCAAAAGTTAAAAGGACAGTCAGTGAACTACACTGTAACAACGTAACGTAATTACTAGCTAATTCTGCTTCACTCTCGGCTTATTTAACAGCAGCAAAACTGGACATGATAGTCACAAATTTTATCATGCTTATTTGAGTTAAGAGAACTGATGGGGATGTTCTTTTAATTGGTATTCAAGCAATGTATGTCTCGTGACCAGCTCACCATGAACACACTTCACCGATGACCTCACTCGTGGATAACTGGTTCTCTCTGCCCGACTCTGGCTGGATCAGCAGGTTGCAGGATGTGTGGCGCGTTATATACGAGTGTTGCCAACAGGGACAGTGTAAAGTGCCCTCTGGTGGACAAACTATACAATGCCAACACTCATGACATGGTTAAAGGGTGTTTTATCCATTTTTATTTTATTTTTGAAATATTAATTTATTGGCCATTATGAATGCCGATACCAATAGTTTGGAAAATGCCTAATATCGGCCGATAATATCGGGCTGCCGATAAACCGGTCGGGCTCTACTTGACACTATTTACAAGGCAATAAAACTGTTACATACATGTAAACGCGTGTGGAGACGTGTCTTGAACTGAAAATCTCACGCCGGCGAGCTCACCAAAGTTGGTGACTGTGGATAAAAATACTACTTATGTGTAACTAATTCTAGTGAAAACTAAATGCAATGTCTACTTGAATGGAAGGTTGGTTTACTAAGTACTAATGTACCAAAAGCAATACAGTCATGTGCCACATAACCACGTTATAGACGATATTATAGACCACATAGACAATGTTGCTTCCAGTGCTGTATTCATTATTGGTGTCCATAAAAAACAGGAAGCAGTAACTCGGTACCCCCTTAAAAATTCCAGGCATTGCGAGGAGCTGATAGAACACAGGCTATGAGACTTAAGTTATTCATATTTTCAATTTGATTCAATTAAATTTTATATAGTGCCTTTTATAACAGGAAAACAGGTGCTTGACAAGGGTGTGTCCCATGAACCAGGGAAAATGGAAGATGGAAAGACAGAATGCAAAAGACAACAGAGAAAAGGGACCAAAAATGTAATGTAATGTTAACGTTAAAAAACCCAGAAACCTGAAATGATCAAACATGTATAGACATTGATGGACAAGCACAGCAGACCAGAAGGACGTGTACAGTAACACCAACAGTCATAGTTACAGCGCAGTTATGCCTTAAAGTGCGGGTAAGCAAAACTAAATGATTTTGCTTACCCGCACTGTGATAGGTCTTCAGTCAAGATTTCAAGAGCAATCGGGCATCCCAAACATGAGCTCGCACACCATTCCATAATACAGAGGGCTTGTAGCTGAGGGTTTTACCATCAACTCTTTATTTATATATGGGATGACAAGGAAACCTGCTTTCTGTGATCTGTGTGTATGATGTGGCTTGTCATTATGGATCAGTTCTGTTAGGTAAGTAGGTGCTTGACCTTTGCCATATATATAGGTAGAACTTTGAAGTCAGTCCTGAACCTAGCAGGAAGCCACTGCAGTGAACAAAGAGCAGTGGTTATGTGTTCAAACTTTCTGCTCCTGGTGACAATTCGAACTGCTGCATTTTGAATATGCTACAAGGTGTTTAGTGTGTGGTACAGTATGTGCTCCAATATAATAGAGCCTAACAGTAGTCTAACCTACTTTATAAAAAAGCAAGTGTTAGTTTCTCAATGTCTTGAATCGTGTAGGAAGCACACCTTCAATACTGTATTCATGTGAACTTTGTATGACAGGCTTGTGTCTAATATGAAGCCTAGATTAGGAGCTGAGCTGCTAAGGCACAAGTTCAGATCCTCAAAATAAAAGTCAGAGATTATAAGATTATAACAGTTCTGTCTGTGTTCTTACCACCATACAACATCCTTCTTAGATGCACTGAGTCACAAAAAAAATAACTTACGTTATGGTTTCTCATTATATTACTTAATGTCAGCATGTAGAGAGAAACCAATAGAGGTCCAAGCACTGAAACCTGCAGCACTCCTAATTTGACTGGTGTGAAGTTGAAATGGGGTTATCTGACATTTAAACATAGGTTATGACTCTTCAACACCGTAACACAAGACAACATCACCTCCAAGTCTATGTAACAGAGTTAAATGGTCACTCCGTGTCTTAAGCCACAATAAGTTCAAAAAGCATGAGCACAGCTGCATTGTCAGCATCAATTGCTTTTGTTATGTCGTCTACGACTCCAGCTGAAGCAATTTCAGTGCTGTGTCCCTGACATAACCCTGATTGGAATCTGCCACATATGTCGTGTGTCTCCAAGTACAACCGAAATTGAGCTGCGACTCTGTCCTCCAGAACTCTGGACAAAAACATTGGAGATGGGTCTGTAATTGCTGAGTTTTAGTGGACGTATGCTAGGTCTCTTCAGCAGTGGTCTGGTAACTGCTACTTTAAATGGGTCAGTCACATCGCCTGAAGACTGGGATGCATTCACTGTGCTAGTTAAATGTGTTTGTAGAACTCCTAGGAATTCTTTAAGAAGATGATTGGGGACTGGGTGCAATGGACAACTGGTACATTTTGATTTTACTTATTTGTGTTTTTAACTCAACTTATTTGTGTTTTTAACTGACAAATTTACAGATATTTAGGGTGTGAGTGCATTGCGTTTGCATCTGATTTATTTGTTGTAATTTTGTTTGAAACATCTATAAAACTATTCAGTACCAATATTAATTAGCCGAGGTTCAACCATATTTGTTAGATGAGCTTTATTGAAAAGGTAGGAAGGGCTATTTGCAGAAGCCATTTCATCCAAACCTGACTAACACCTGCAGACGTTTTTTACTAGAAGTGTAGATTGATTTACTTATCACATTATTATATAAATCATAGCAAATTTCTCCCATTTAGGAGACATGTCGTCATAATCTCTTCTGGCATGGCCAAAGAGGATAGTTGAATCAGGATGGTGATTAAACAGCTATTAAAGTTCTCCAAATTCAGTTTGGAATTATGTGTATGATCCAGGTGGTATGTATACTGTACCACAAGAATGTAGATGGACAAGTCAGATGCCATTTGAAGTAGCACTGCTTCAAATGTTGTGAAATCCTTTATGACTTTTTTTGTATCGCTTCCAGGCCGCTTCCTTTCCCACAAATTTACCAGTCAATCAGAACTTCAACCCGTACAGAATTTGGACAAGGTCAGTATAAAGGTCAGTGTTTTTCAGTGTTTCTCATGGGTAAGGCAAACAGGACCATCATGGGCATGTTTTAAGGAAAAGACTAAGTCAAGCCTTCCAAGTAAAACAGTGTCCACTACATGGCACATAAAAGTACACTATATGAACAAAAGTATTGGGACACCTGATCATTACACCTACAAGAACTTTTATGACATCCCATTCTAAATCTATAAGCATCGATATGAAGTTGGTGCCAAATTATAAATGCCTATAACAGCTGCCACTCTTCTGGGAAGCCTTTCCACAAGATATTGGAGTTTGTCTGTGGGAATTTATGCCCATTCATCCAGAAGAGGATTGTGAGGTTGTTCACTGATGGTGGATGTGCAGGTTTGGCTTCACAATCTCCGTTCTTGTTCGTTCCAAAGGTGTCCGATGGGGTTCAGGTCAGGGTTCTGTGTGGGCCAGTCAGTTCCTCCACACCAAACTCTCCCAACCATGTATTTATGAACCTAGTTTTTTGCACTGGGGCACAATCATAATAGAACAGAAAAGGGCCTTCCCCAAACAGTTCTCACAAAGAAGGAAGCATAAAATTGCCCAAAATATCTTCAGCTTCACTGAAACTAAGGGGCCTAGCTCAACTCCTGAAAAACAACCCAGCGCAATTATTCCTTCTCCTCCAAAGATTACAGCTGGTACAATGCAGTCAGGCAGATAACGTTCAACTGGCATCCGCCAAACCCAGACTCATCCATCAGAGTGCCAAAGAACCGTGATTCACCACTCCACAGAACACATTTCCACTGCTCCAGAGTCTGGAGTCCGGAGTTTCACACCACTCCATCCGGTGCTTGGTATTGCAAAGGTGGCACCATGTGACAGTGCCAAACCTGAATTCACTGAGCTCTTCAGAGCAACCCATTCCTCCACGAATATTTCTAAACCTGACTGCATGGCTAGATGCTTGATTTTAGGCACCTGTGGAAAAGTTTCTGAATCAAATACTTGAATTCAATTATTAATTCCCAATAAGTGTGTCCCAATACTTTTTGTCCATATAATGCCTGTGGACACCAGCTTGTCAAACATCTGATTCGAGCTGGCCGAGGTACAAAACGACTCGTTATGAGACGGAAATGCGCAGAGAGTGCATTCAGAAGAGCGGCGAGTTGGGTTTGACCGTCGGCGATCGTAAGTCGTCCTGCAGCATGTTCAGCCAGTCAGGCTCCAGCGTTACACCATAAAAGCAGCTTGAAGGATGCAAAGAGGTGTGAGGGAGAATGAGAGCTCCTAGGTCATTAACACCTCTCCAGCAGTGCTGCTGGGATCCTTTCTCACGCGCTCGCCGGCTGCCGGAGCCCGCGGCCGTCTGCGACGCGCCTCCGTCGGTTCCTGCTGGGGAGGCCTCTGGAGAGCGGCAGCTGCCGCAGACGGCGAGTATCTGCGATGCAGACCCTAGCGCTGGTGCCCGATTCGGCGGTTTCAGCTGGCAGAGCTGCCCCACAACAGAAGGGAGGAAACTTTAAACCTTGTGGGATTCACCAGAGGGAAAATACACAACTGTGAAAGAGAGGGAGGGGAACTCAGAGTCTGGGTAAACTTTAGTATACTTTAGTATACTGTTTTGGTTGTTTCTATACTAAAACAGCACTATGTTTGATGATGATGATGTAACCAGTGCTGATTACAGAGTAAACAATAATAGTAAAAAAAAAATAATAATAAAAAAAATATATATATAATAGTATAATGATACATAAGTCAGTGAAACTATTAAAATAAAATCCATCATACTTAGGAGATTTACATTTCACATGAAAAGATAAATATGATGCAAAACGATACAAGTATCTTAATCATTATTAAAAGAATCAACACTCTTAACAGAGATGCATATAATAAATAAACTTGCATAGCATTTCAAAAACTTTGCATGGAAAAGCAGTCTTGCAGCACTGCCAGTGATCTTTAAAATGCTGTCAGGCGAATGCTCTGATTAAACAATTAGCAGACAGGCAAACGCAAAAGGGCACTCTCGATACATTACACGATCTTTTGCATTTAAATATCAATGCAATCTCATTCCATTTATTTTTATGTTCACTGATTAACTTTCTTGCTTGTTTATAAAACAACTACACGTGTCTCTGTATCACAAACCGCCAGTAGTATATTTCTTCAAAATTGGACTTGAATTATTTATATAGTCCAGCACAGTGCCCCACAAAAATAACAAACAGAAATGCATTTTAATTAAAGTTCATGATAGATGTCCTTGTAAGCCTGTTTGCCAAATTTTGCTTAACAGTATCAGATGCAGAAATCTATTAAATAACGAAAACAACCTTTACTTAATAATATGCACGTCCTGACCTGGATTTTTTTTATATAAATGATATCCTGCTAAGACTAGATTTGCGGACTAGAGTCTTATTCATTGATAAATTTAAAAAACAATTTTGGCATGTATTTCTGAGTTTACATTGTCAGATGAACTGCCTGATGCTTTCTCTGAGTTTTTTAACCAATAAACATTAAATTTCTTCCCTTTCAATATCATTTTTTTGCTGCTGCACACTAGGCCAGGTTCAGTTATAAATGGGTAGGTGACATAGCTTCACTCGCAACAACCAAAACAAACCACATCAATTATTCACCCTGAAGTCCTTGGGAAGCACGGAAGACCCAGCAGAGCACAAGGTTTCACTGAGTTCTGCAGCAGCAAATCCACAAGATGGGAGTCGCCAGTGACATTGCATGTCCAGAGAAACACCAGTCACCACTAAATTTATCATTTAAAAATTCCCTGCCACAGGGAAATCCAAGGAAAGTGACATTTCCCACCATTTCTATGCCAATTACGCCGACAAACCTGGGCAAATCCGACTACTAAAACTGAAAGTTGGGTGGAGAACATCTGGGTATTGATGACAACAAACATAAACTGAATCCGGGAAGGATACAGTTAATGTTTGCAGTCCATACATCTCTAAGACCACCTTCTCAGCGTTTCTCCCTCTTACAGCTGCAGATGCTGCTTGAAGCCTAACTTCTGGCGTAACAGAGGCAGGAGAAAACTGTCTCACTGTGGTGCAGAGAAGCCGGTCCATCTATTAATTGAGTCAAGATTAGATTATAGTAATATTCTCCTCCCCAGCTGCTGAAACACTCTGGAGCATATCCAGCTGGTACAGAACGCTGCTGTCTTCCGATTGGACGTCTTCCAGCATTTTCTACACCGGCTACCTGTGCAAACGTCAGCAAAGCTGCTGAGAAATAATTGTCTTACTAAATACTCCACGTGTTTAGCGTTTGATTTAAATATACTGCTACCTTACGCCTAAATTTACTTATATAGTTCAAATCATAGCTCGGGGTAGTAATTGGTAGATTACTTATGACCATAGATTTGTTTCCAAGCATTGTGGTCACCTGTGGTGATTAGTCCAAACATGCCATGATTTATTGCTAACAGTCTCAGTTCTCCCTCCTGGCCACAAACCCTCTCTGCCTCACATTTTTAAATTATTATGCTGTCATCGGTAAGTTCCCTGCTACCAAAGAGCCACATCCTACAATCACCATGACAAACACCGCACTCACCACCCTTATGAAGCGCGAAGAGACTTGTATATTTAACAATTGAAATTGTTATCCGCAACGTACATAATTAAAGGCGTGTTCCAGGAGACACAGGAGACGGGTGAAAATCTTTGAAAGGGTCAGGAAATAATCTTTAGCTCTATTTTATTATTTTTTTTATACATACATATAATTCCCTTTGGAAGAAGTGTTATGAAACATTTATGCAATGACGTACTTATGAAAGTGTGCTATTAAATATATAGGCTCTCTTTTCACTTCCTCCAATGCTTCTGAAATGTTACCAAGGGCTTGGCATGGTCTGTGACGCTGTATCTATACAGTGGCAGACTCCACCCGTGCAAAGGTCAAAAGTTAGGTTGGGGGAAAGTTGGGGGGGCAAAATGCTCTGCCCACTCATGTGCTGGATGTGATTAATCACTTGCAGGATGGTTTAATTAAAGAAATGAGATAGTGTTGCCCAGGGAACCACCTACACATAATGGAGGAGAGTACATATGGCTACACCATCGTACAGTGTTTCCTAATCTGGTCTGTGGGGACCCACAGGCAGTCCACATTTTTGCCAGAAGTTGGGAGGGAGCAAAAGCACGGACTGTCTGAAAGGAAGCTGGGAGGGAGCGAAAACGTGGACCATCTGTGAGTCCTTGAGGATCAGGATCGGAAAACACTGTTATAGAAAATGAGCACTAAGCACATTCCACCCACAGCAGTACCCGCTAATTGTCAGCATTCTATGTTAAAGTACTTGAAGCGCAAGGTAAACAAACAACTGTATTTCGTTTTTTTAGACTGATTGAATCTTAAAGTGTTAAATATGGTTTTAGCCGCACACTTCATGAGCGGTACAGTGGCTTATTATGTAGCACTGTGCTGTCTGAGCACCAGGGTTGTTCAGTTCACATGATCTTCCAGTGTTCCTGTGGATTTCTCTGGCTGCTCTGGTTTCCCCTCCCGGTGCAAAAACTTTTAGGCAGACTGGTGTCTCTAAATGATGTATGATTGTGTGATTAAGCACGAGTGCATGATTAAGCAGGAGTCTTCAAGAAAATCATTCATCACAGGGAAATCCCTAGAGTTGAAGCCAGCATATCGCAAATCTTTTATGCTCTGTCATGAGATTAGGTGACAATTTTCGGTTGCATTTCTGAGTCCATGTCTCACTTAGTACAACAGCGTGCGCCGTGAAAGAGATCTAGGGCTGGTGATTGTTGGCCAGTTCTCTACCCACTGGGTCAGCATTCTGCCCGATTACAGTCCATATTGATAAATCAATAAACCCATTTAGTAACTTGAAAAAGATATACCCACCGAATGCCATGTTTTCTCCCAAAAAATTTAATAGCTAATAAATCACCAGAGCCCGAATCGAAGGAACGTTGAAAATGATCGGTAGAGCAGAGAAATTTGACCATGGAATTTCACACGAGAATTGCTTTAGGGCCACACACCGAAAAAATATGGACAACAGAAGGAAAAATATCATAGAGACAAAAGAAATGCTTAACATTAGGTTGGTATCACGCAACACACATCAAAAATGCTAGGCTGCGATACTCATAGCTAAAAACGAAAGAATCTCTTAAACCATCCCTGGCACATCGAAGCTCCTGTCACCCCGGAATGATAAGTCTTGTTATGCAAAGCCAAGGCTGATTTACAATAACACCTGCGTCTCTCAAAAGGCAGCCCCTCCTCAAACCCCTGCTTTCGGTTTCCCCTTCGGCAGGAAGCAGGAGGCCGACTGTCATTTTCCAGGGAAGAAAGGGTTAAAGAGATAAAAAAAGAATGTGTTTACGAGGTACGAGGAACCCATGTTCGGCTGACGAGACTCTCTTCTTTGAATGTAGGAACAGCATGGGGGTTGCACTATTTAAAATGAGTCAGCGCTCATTTTGAAGCTCAGGCAAGTGAATCAAAAAAGCAACATCCGGGAATAACCAATAAAAAAAGTTCTCTCATTATTGGGAGCATGGTTTGTATCAAAGTTTTTGAACGCTATTTTCATGCAAGCATGGCTTTTTCCCCTTTAATAATAAATAATAATAAATAATATTTATTATTTTGCATATCAATTATTTGCTAAAAATGCATACACTTCAAAGACAAGAGTGCCAATTATTATTCATTATTTGCAGGTATGAGTGATGCCCCAAGGACGACTGGCATCTGTCCATCTCCGCTACAAGAAGAAGCCATTATGGTGACGCATTTTGATTGGAGGTTTGGTCAATCACTGTCCCCACCACTAGAAAGCTGGGGTGACGGGCTGTACGATGTTTCCCCCAAACTCTACGACAAGCTGCCTTCAGGCCCGCTTCACACTTGGTTTTAAGATGCATCTTGGGCGATCGGATCCCAAGCAGAGAGCTGAGACACATCACTGTTTGCACCTCTGTCGCTCACGCCTCTCCAAGGTGTCCAGCTTCTGCTCAGGTTTCTCTAAGACCCTGTGTACAGTTATTGTGACATCCTTATCGGCGAACGCATCACGACACATTAATAACAGTTAAACTACAAAAGTTATGTGGTCGAATGCATCCCAGACCACCTCAGAAAGTAGTTTGAGAAATCGGATCACAAGGCGTCTAGATAACAGTTAATGCTTGTATTTATCGCTGACCACTTGTGATCCGATAGCCCAAGACACATGTTAAAGCCAAGTATAAGCAGGGCCATTAATCTCTCCATTCATGTCCTGGCCAAATTACTAACTACTTGCGACTGAGTTACTGTAAAAGCACAGCATGATGAATCCCGAGTTTCTCCAGTGACTTCAAAAAACAGCGAATATGTCATACAGGTAAAATTGCTGAAACGACCTCTGCCCCTTGTCTGGCATCACATCCAGGGTCTCCTGCCTTGCTTTGTGCCCAGAATTTCCTGGGATAACTTCCAGGCTCACCAATGCCCTGTACTGGATAAGCAGCTATGGAATACGGATAACAGACGGAGGGATGCTCAGCTTCAGCCTTCAGCCTTCAGCCTTCAGCACAGATTTCCCTGCAGGTAAAATCTCACCCATATGAAGATTGATACCATGTAACATTAAATATGTTTCTTTTTACCTTACTATTCTGAAGAATGTAGGTTTGCTGTCTACACACCAGTTAGCATCACAACAATGTCTACCTCTGATTGCACCTCTCACGCTAGAATATTGGAAAGGTGAAAAACGGAAGTACTATGGGATGTATAAAACTGGACTCCAGAATCAGTCCGGCAACAGCCCAACTAAGGGACCTGCTTGGAGGTAGAAGGCCAACAGTATCTTATAGAGAAGAGCATCTGTTGCACAGGCAGATTGCCAAAGTTATTAGAAGCCAAAAGGGAATATTCTCCTCGAAGCCCATCAAATATCACTTGAGCATTAGACGTAAAATACCGATCATGAACTGTCAACTGTCACATATAAGTGGGGCTCACATAGAGCAGTGCGCACACACCCGCCGATGTCATCAAATTTTGCGTGCATGTCCCTCACATACGAACGTCTTACGAATATGGAAACAACCTATGATTGTTACCCAAAGGAGTAAAAGACAGAGCAAAGAGTTATTTTGATTTTAAAAAAAGGCCATTTACCTTAATGGCAACACTCTATGGCAGTTCAACCTAGAAATCCCTCCTTTAATGTCACATGCTCTTAGGACACCAAAGTTTTTATGTCACATGCCTAAGTGCCAGAAAAGGAGCCTGACAAGCGTCATTAGACAAGAAAGGACGCTGCAATTTCCTCATAGTTACCACCTCTGCCCTCACTATAAATCATGTAGGATTTTCAACGCAGGTGATATAATTCTTTTGGCATAAAAAGGAAATTTAATATCGTACAGACATTACCTTTGTATTTTATAGACGATCTCAGCTTGGCAAATGAAGATCTGGTGCTATAATTCAAGTGTTCATCACCTGGTTCAAGGGTGAATGACAAACAAGGTTTTCACCACCTGAAAAACGTCAATTGGCACCAGCCAAAAAAAAATTGTTTTATAATATTACAATATTTTCAGTGTTTTCCATGGGTTGTGCCACCGGACAAGGAAACTACCAGCCAGTTGAAAATGGTGATTTTCAACATAATATTTGACTTAGAACCTTGTTAGTGCAGCTTGAAGGTCCTTTGTATGATGTAACGTTCTGTCTACTGCCTAAAATGACTTGAAAATACCACCCCCCACCCCTGCCTAATTAATTAATATTTTTTATAGTACTTATCTGACAATAACTGTAATTGTAACTGTAATTACATGACTGTAATTGTCTTCTTACTCTAATCATTTGTTTGGATGATTGTGCCACCTGACATCTTTGGACTTCGAGATACAAAAATGTAGAAACTATATTGTTTGAAAGTATTGAAAATATATTCACATGAAAGTGGTTTGATACAATTATGTTAGGCATGCTAAGTAAATGTTAAACAAAAAATTATGGACTCGGACACAAAATATGCACGTCATGTCATTCAGCTCCGCACCTAAAAGTCTGACAGCATGCATTCACTGGGGAAAACAAGGTCTTTTACAAGTTGACCTTAAAATAAACTGGAAGTGGGATAGGAAAAAAACATGCTTGTCATTTTATGGAGAAAAAAAAACCCCAAAAAGATGGCTATGCAGCATGTGTAATCTGTGGAAGCGTGAGGCCTGTTACAAACAGAGAGAGAACTGGTCATTGTGTTAGTCTACATGATCCTCCACTTCCCTTGAATATTCCTGCTCTCTGTACCTAGCTACAGGGAGATTTGGGTGATTTAGTTACAGGGAGATTTGGGTGATTTAGCTACAGGGAGATTTGGGTGAGTCTGACAGAGGTTATAACAGTTACACAACTTTGGTTGTGCCTCAGTTTTCCCAGAGATCTGTCTGAATCTGATAGCAGTTTGCCTTCACTGAAGTTACAGAGGAGTGGCAGGAAGAATTCCAGAAGATATCCAGGCTTGTCCATAAGGCAGGGTGAGAGAACAGCCGCAGATACACCATGAGGAAGGTGCTTTAGCACATTACGCTTACTTGATGTAGCTAATCAGTGGTGACTTCCAGCCCAGGGGAATATGCAGAAGCACTGTAAGAATATAACTGTTATTTTTGTTATTCTTTAAGCCAAATGAAGAAGAAAAACCCCAATTCTACCAGAGCCACACAGATTTCCTAGATTCTCTTTCACTTACTATGTCTCATAATAATAAAATAATAATAGTAATAATAATAATACCAACAATAACAATAATAGTATCAACACAACAGCAACAACAACAACACAACAACCACAACAACAACAATGATATCCACATAACACATCACATTTGTATAACATTATGCCTTAAAATCTGACTGTAGATTGAGAATGAGAGAACAACAGGAATGGATAATGTTGCATGTTGCTTTGAGACATCAGATATTATTTAACTACAGGAAGCATCATCATATTTAGACCTTAAAAGTAGCATGGGAGGCCATCTGACAGAGGGAATCAGGCCTAATGGGTAATGCCACACGGCGCTGCATTAAAATGGCCGCCCACGCTTTTCCATTCTGATTTCATTTTGATGAGACGCATGTCGTCAGCCAGCCAGCTCCTCATTTCGTTAGCTGGGGGAACATGTGCCTCTGTAATATGTCAGAATGGTAGCGAGTCCATTAAAAACAACGAGCCCTGACACCTGTCATAATGTTGTAATGAACTCTGTACATTCTAAGAAGCCTTTTGATGGCAGGTAGGCCCTGCGGCCTTAATGTAAAAATTACACAAGATCGTTCAGCTATAAGGAACGGAATACAAGGAACCGTTTGTGTTTTAAGTTCACAGTTAACCAAAAGTTCACAGTTAGTCCAAAGCTCCTCAGAATGCATGCTACTGAAGATACACTGACACAGACCCACTAAACAATGCATCTGGCTTAGTAAAAAGATCATATAAATATTGTGAGAATCATAGTAATCATTTTCAGTCAGATAAAATGGTGTGGAAAGAAAGCTGGATATCGGTAAGCCGGGGAGGGGAGGCATATTGGGTCTGTTATACAGTATCTGAGGCCTAAGGCAAGAGGAGATTGCTTTGAATACTGTGTGTCCTTGTTTCACGGTAGCCTGCACGTGGTCGGTTTTACAGGTCCTCAAGACCTTGGAGAGATGGGCAAAGGAGATGGGGAGGAAGCCACCTGAAGGAAGGGATTTGAAGCTACCCCAACCGGTGCACAGAGAGATGTAGTTATGAAGTAGTCGAAACAGGTCATACTCAATATGTTATGCAGTGGTACCTCAGAACTCAAACTTAATTCCCTCAGAACTCCAGATCGAATCCTAAAAAGTTCAAGTTCTGATTGAATTTTCCCCATAAGAAATAATGGAAGACAATTAACAAATTAATTGGTTTCCAGCCCCAAAAAATTACACCAAAATTTTTAGCATTTAAACACAAAATGAACTGGGTAAAACAAGAAGAGCATATACCAAACACATTACCAAACACATCTAAGCACATCTAAGCACATTTATCAAAACAGTAATTTGTAAAGTAAGAAAATAAATGTATCCAAAGAATATGTAAAGTAAAAAAAAAAACAATGCGTCCTGCCCCGATTGTCCGCTCCTTTCGTGTGCCATGCCCCCTCGTTAATCCCGTGTGGAATCCCCATGTGGAATCCCCGTGTGATCAGCCGTTTCTGGTTATTTTCACTATATTTATTGTATTCCCCGATACCCTGACGCCTGCTCTTTTTTCTCCGTTGCATCCCTGCTCGGCATGTCAATATTATTATAATTAAATGTATGAATGGTTTACTATTAATATTAAAATAATTAATAAGGAATCTTTATTTTAAAATGTATTTTATTATATAATAATTACTGTTACTGTAGTCTATCATTGTCTAAATGTATTTTTACTGTATAAATATACGCATTCAGCTGGTGTAAATATGCATGATGCTACCACAGAATGCGAGGCTGAGACTGAAGCGTTACCCTTTGTTTCCGCTGAAAGACGTGCCGCGTGACTCATTTCCCCGTGCCTACAAGTTATGTTAGGTCGGCGTTCACAGTTTGATTTCTGAGATTCAGATTGAGTCCTAGGTAGTTCTGGCCGGTTCGACTTTTATATAATTTGAGATCTAATGAGTTCGAGAACCTGAGGTACCACTGCACTGTAGTACAAATGCATAAGTAGTTATCACGTTAACCGTGTATTTACAGTAAATCATTATCTATATCCATAACTCAAGTAGAAGTCTAGTGGTCGAGACATGTTTTAGGAAATTGGGTGGATGGTTTGCCAGTGTTTTGTGACCAATCAGGACTTAGAAGTGTTATGGTTTATGAACTGGCTGCACTTTCTTCTTGAGGTACCTGCCACAGTGTGACTGAAGTGCTGGATGTGTTGCTGGATTGCTTTAATAAAGGAGAGAACTTTGTTCACTAGCTGAGTGGTCTGGAGTTTCATTCTAAGTGGCTTAACTAGAGTTATTAAAGAGGTTGAATTATAATATTTTCTTTCATAATGACAAATTCATACCTTGTATGCGCTTGGGACGTTTCGATATTGCCAAATTCTATGTGTCACTGGGAGAATAATGGGAAGGGCTTGTGTTTACCTTATTTAACCAATCACAGTGTTCATTGTATGACATCACCACACTGGGTCCACTTTTTTGTCATTTTCAAACTCAAGGCTTCCAGCTGTCAAACTCCAGGTGGTGTGTGCCAGTTTAAGCCATTTATTATTATTATTATTATTATTATTATTATTATTATTATTATTATTATTATTATTATTATTATTATCATCATGAAATAAGCACACACCCTTACTGTACATTGTGCTGTACAACCTCCAAAGGTAAGCATGTCCCTATGTTTTGTATCCATGACATGTCCCTTAATAAAAGGAACACACAATAAGAGATACTTTACAAATCTGTGCACTTTGCCGCTTCACAGAAAACAATGGTTTTAATTAATGTGGTGATGTCATACAATGAAGACTGTGATTGGTTGAAGTGAAATCCCAGCCCCTCCCTCGCTGAACTCGAGGTAACATTTCTGTCAGAGTTTTGTTTTATCTGAGGTTTGTTTTATTTAGACGTGGTCCTAGATTCTGCGTAATCTAAGAATAGGACTCTTTCCTGGTGTTACAGAAGTCAGTGCCCACAGGAAGTTCCTTCATTATCACTGCCCTCTTTTGGAGCTGTTTCCGGAACATCGACCCAAAGAAGGTCATCCTCGCTATAACCAAAGGCTGCAGGGACGGTCCGCTTTCACCGGGTCTTTCGGTGCTGTGTATTCTTCAGCAGCTCCATTGTATCATTCTCAGTGAGAGACGTGCCTGCAGTGACTTACCCTGTTGGTGTCAGCTGGAGGGGCAAGGCCTTCCGCAGTTGCTTTTATTGATGTCACACAAATACACTGAGCCGGTCAGACATCGAGTTTATCCCTCCGTAAACCATGAATTGAGATTTGTTTTCTTTCCCTTCAGTTTGTTTGTCACTGTTACCATGTCATAGTATCTACAGAAAGAATCCTGTGCTTGCATGCTTTCAGGATTTAGGCAGAGGGCGATACAGTCAACACAATCTCAAACCTTTCATATACCAGTTCATTTCTCATTCACCCTTCTTTTCCATTTCCTAATTTTATGCTTGCGGGGTGATAATAATCGCTCGGCAATTGCATTGGTGATCTCTATCCACTGTTTAAGGCGCACAACATATACACCAACCCACAGGCCGATTAGCTGAAAGGCGTCTGTCAAATAATTAAATGAAAACCTCATACACTGAAAGCTGAAGTTGCCTCAGTTCAAGGTGCAGGCAAACAAGATCCTTTATACTATATCTTGTTTTGAAACAAGAAGAAAGAATCGCCTTTGTTCTAAAGACATTGTTTCTTCCAAAGCATTGTCTATTTAAAAGGCAATGTAAATATGAATGGACTAGCTTGATCTCAAAATAATAAAATCAATCAAAATATTTAGTTACGATAATGCAGGAATTATATGAAGCAAAAGTAATGGAATAACCTCCAGGATTTCACATTAACATTACGGCTGGAAACTTGTATCAATTCTGCCCACCATTATTTGCCCAACAGTTCAGCTCAGGACGCCAGACTAATGGACAACACAGAATGGCAGGCCGTACACTAAGAACCCTAACTCCCCTAAATGACCCCGGGACAGTGGATTGGATTATGTGTCACAATAACACTTGATGATGAGCACACTGAGAGATTCCCCCCCGGAGAAGGAGTGCAGTGCACACACGCTGTATCATTACGCTTGGAGTGGCTGCCCGTTGGAGCTCCCCCCGCCTCCGTCGAAGCACTTCTCGCGATGCAGCCCTGGTTTGGGGAACAGATGTGCTATGGGATATTCAAGCAAAAATGTAGGCGTGCCTTGGATTTATGACAGCGAGGCTTCAAAATCATTAGCTAAACCATCATCATTCACACTGGTGGTTTGTTGCCCTTACAGGAATGCAAAAGCTAAATCTAAGGTAAAAAGGAGGAGGGCAGAGCGTAGTCTTGGGTGGGGGTGGGGTCATTGCTTTAGCGTTGTTTGCCTTTGTCAAGCACGCTGGCCCCACTCTTCTCCTGATAGGATTTTAAACAGATTATCAAAATGTGCTTCTGCCGCTCCGCTTGCATTGTATTACCGAGCGGCTGGCAGCGATCAGGGGCACTGACATGGTTTCCATGGCAACGCACAGGAAGCGCGAGGCCTTGTGCGTCTCTACGTAAACTGCAGCTGCAAATGAACGAGTCGCGGGGAAGGCTACCTTTGCCGTGGCGTGCAGCAAGCTTCTTGAAACACTGTCCTTATCTCGGCCTGGAAATACCATACTGCACACAATAGGTGCAAAATCATAGTCTGGCTTGAATTGTTCTATTTCAAGCATATACACAGTCTTCTTTAGACGTTCCAGACCCAAGTCTGGGGAGGACAGTATTGAGTATTCAGCATTCAAAGGGTCGGCAAATTCCAGCAGAGCTGAAAGGGATACTTACATAACCGGAGGGAGACGAGCTACATGACAGACGATTCACGAGGGAACCACTGGCCGTGGCCACAGGAGATGCCACACCTTTCACATCATCAGAAGTGTCACCATGTTATTTTTGTCAAATATACAGATTCGGGCAATTCATGACTGCAGGTTTTTATTATTTTTATTTTTTTTTATGGTTTAATGTTATCAGCAGGCTGCTCATTAATTGCATGTTCTTAAAATAGCTTGCACATCATAGAGGCAAATGGATGTATAATGGTGTCAGGAAATGCTCCAGTCCACAGCTTCCTGGTTTTGGCACATCACGGTGGTTAGACAGAAGCCTTTTTGCCATGTGCTGCTTGTATCCTGGGATTTTCTCCTTCACGTAATTCGGTTTTGTTTATATGTGATTCTCGGGCTGGACTTTGCGTCTGAACCATTCTGGTGCCAAAGCACAAGATTTTCCCAGACTGCTTTCTAATCACAATATATCTCTCGCAGACATATACTGTACACCAAGGGATTGGGGCAGTTTGAAATGGTCATTTGTGAGGAAGATTAGACTATCATATAGCAAACAGTGACCAAATGACAAGGGGTCACTCCTGCTCCGGCTTGCTGTGAGTTTTCCAAGCATATTGCAGCCTTCAGGGAGGTCCACATAAACGGAGACATGTCACGAATACTAATTGCCCTTAATGGATTCAGAGTTATCATAGTAGCTATCCAGCAGAGCAGCTTAGATTAAACATCCTTCTATCATTTCTAATGCGTCTTTTGTCCTCACAGCACTGTTTGCAGTTAAAAATGTAAGTTAAAACCATCTGAAGGCAATGGCATTTATTTATTTGCACATGAATCTAAACCATCTACAAATAATGTCACATAAGGATAATGTGAGTCGTACTATTGCATCAGAAATTACAGAATAAGATAAACCAAATCCTGTTTTTCTTCTTAAAATCTTAACAAATATCACACACTTCCCCGCATATCAAATGTGTGTTTAGATGCACCAAGTCTCAGCAATTTTCCGTGCAGACTAGTAGAAGTTTACAGAAATAAAAGCTTTCCCGCACTAAACTTTGGCTAAAGAATGAGCAGGGGGTCTTCTTTCAAAAATCAGAAAATCCCAACAGGTAGAATCCACAACGGCTAATGCCAGCCCTGAAGAGATGAGGTCCGGCAGGTTCTAGAAAATACATTTTAATTAGTGAGTGACGGACGGCCTACTCAACAGGTGACGGGGTTTTCTATCCAAATAATTGCTTGAATTAGCTGGCTGACAGCTGAGGTACAGCAGATAGCCGCGTGTGTCACGCTCCGTGAGGTGTACGGTTTGCCAAACGTGGGCTACGGCTCGCGGTTTTCCCCTCTCCCCCCCTTCAGCATTCAGACCACCGCTGATCCGTCTCTGAACCATCCCGCGCTGAGTACACTAAACAGTAACATCATAATGATTACAAATGGCGGAAGCTACGTTGCATAGCGGATTCAGAAGGTGCCGCCTTGCTCTCATATCTAGCTTGAAACTGTAGATCATTTCGGAGGTGAGGACATCCAGCGCAGTTTAGATATTTGCAGCCTACTGCCGCTGCAAAAGATCTTTTCTGAAATTCATCTGTTCTGGCACGGCATCTTTTCTGAAGCGGGTCCAAATTAAAGACATGGAAAAGAAAATAAAGCCTAATTACAACACAGGAATAACTGCTTGATGTGCAATTTAGACTTTAAGAGCCTTTATTGAACCTATTTCTGCAAGCTAATTTCAGACATGTATACTATTTCAATATGGTCTGTTGGTTAATTTAAATGTTTTCAGCATGAACAACCATAACTTTGTTCACTTTCAATAACTTTGCTGTTTATGGATTTACTGCACCGATTACCAGAGAAAGAGAAAGTAAGTAATATACTTGTTGGCTTCCTAGTTTACCTACGCGTGACAAATGATTAATATTTCCAAAACAAATCAGAACAATAAGAGCTGAAATGCTTCTGAAGTACATGATCGGGTCCCAAATACAGATTTGACTTGTTTTGGTAAGGAGGACAATTTAATATGTGTTTGAGTGGCCATTTTGGGTAATCCATCGTATTATAGGTGTCTGTCAGTTTCCTATCTAATGCTTCTTTAATCCCCCTGCTCACCTTCAAAAACCAGCAAGCTGAAAAGAATTTCAATACAGTCATCACACATACTGTCGTAATTTTGGCTATTTAATGGGTGGCTTGAAATGATCGACTCCGTATCGATTGAAAATATGTTTTTAAACAATGGTCAGGCATAGGCAAGCACAATCAGCATAGAGACATACTATAATTTTGATGGTTAAAAGCATCACCATCAGATTCCCATTCTGTCTACAGGACTCTCCGACACAGAGAGAAAGAGCTGTCCAAACAGGGCTAATCAGCTGTGTGGCTCTCCAGTTCCATCATCAATGGTAAGCCATCCATCAAATGGCATAATTAAATCTCTGTATCGTATTCAATATCCGAGTCCAATGCCCCATCCTTGGATTAACCACATTTATATATTTTACAAGCCGGGGGACCTCACAAAGGGAAAAAACCCCACAAATTCAAACAGGCTTAATAACATGAAATCTGTATCATAATAATTTTCATCCTAATCATCATCATGTTTCTTTAAAGATGGTTCTAGGACACTCCTACTATTAAGAATAGTGACAATGACTCTAAAAAATACATAAATACGCACATAATTTTAGCAAACACCTCAGACCACGTACATAGATGTGCTATGAAACATGCGTGTTCATATAAATGAAGATAGATTCAAATTGATTCAATGTGGGGGTGCCCTTTATTTATCTTCACTGACTTTCTATACAGCACAATAGTCTTGCTTTTGTGGAGTGAACAAAGCTATTCATTTGACTATAAATGTTGCCATTATAGCGTCAATCCAGAAGTCAGAAAAAGTAGATAGCAACTCGACTGAATAATTATGGCATCTCTTAAGTAGATTCCTTCACTAAGAAGGCTGGATATGCAGCATCTGGCTGATAATAAATGAATCAGCGGGGGACATCTGCAGTCCCGGTTCATGAGGGAGTGTCACAGCAAAACCATTCTAATATGTCTCCCAAGCCAAAAGCCAACGCCACCCACTTTTGACTTTGATCAATAGCACCATTGTGAACACATAACAATTACTTCAGTCAAATAGCCCCCAGTCCATTATGGTCCAGGTTTCCAGAAAATGGATTGAGGTGAGGTCCTTTCCGCCAAGCAGAGGCACCTCACAATCACCTTACATCCTCTCTCATTTATTAATTAATTTAGCCTTGTGGCTGACATTAAATCACTCGATTATATCAATTATGTCAAACTCACTCTACTCGATCCGCATGGAATGAAAGCAGGTGTGCAAGGTTTAAGCTAGTGGAAATAAGGAAATGCATATATTGCCAATGATTCATATTTTTGGAAGAGAAAAATAAATAAGCAACCAACGTTATTCAATTTCCAGCTAGGCTTAGAAGGAAGGAGAAGTCGTAAATGAAACACATAAGACGCATGAAAAGAAAAATATTTACTGTATTTAGTTTGCTAGTGTAACTTCCTCAGAGAGTCTTTCTGGTGATATCTGTCAGTTAGGCTTTACTGCACTTAACTGCGATAAAATAAGATTTTATTAGCAAGGCCAATTTAGCTCCATGTTTTTTACCAAAAAAAACTGCACTCAAGGTTTATTTCACAGGGAAAAGTTGTCATACTTCAAGAGAATTCACATGTGAACTGAGAATGTGTCAGCTAGCCAGCCAAGTTAAACCTATTAGGGAATGACCCAGAAATGGAAGATGCCGTTGGTTTGTGTCTCAATTGTGTATCACAGTCCTCAAAGCAGACGCGAAGGGGAGCCGTTGGCCCAAGGCAGACCTCGTAAAAAAATGCGCCTCATTAAACATCTCATTCTGAAAAAGCAGACACATATTACAAATCTACCATGTAAAAGTTTTTAGATTTATTTTCCATATTAGCTAATTCACAGTGCCATTCATTTGCTATGTTTTGCAAACGGGTTATTTTCCGCAACTGCTAAATTCACCTTATTTAACGTAAAAAATTTCTGGGATACCACTTCTGCAGGGGAGTTCACTGTCGGTTCTCATGAATGAGATATCTTCATCTTATATTTATGCTATGCAGGTCTCTCTTACACAGCAGTCATCCATACCGTAATGCACACCTCTGACAGTATCAGCAGAAGGGAGTCTGTATTCACAAGGCAGTGCATCATGGCATCTCCCCCCAAGCTCTCAGCGTACTCCTTCTCCATACTGAACAATTTTACAGGTTTATAAACCTTCACTTGCAAAGCTGTTCATTCAATCAATAAAAATAGCAATTTACACATTTTAACAGTACGTGTTACATCAGATGCATTCCACCCAATCTCATAAATACATTTTGTAATTGCACAAAACAATGCATTATTAAAACAATAACCTGACTCCATTACAAAATAATCCACATTATTTTCAAGTCAAAGGTATGAACAACGATTTTGTTTACGCAAAAAGGGGGTATTACAACAAATCCTGTCATTCTTATCATGGTATAATATAAAAGATGAAATCAACACAATGGTTTGCACCTAATATTAAAAAGCAGTCTGGTTTGTATGTAGAATGCACCACAGCTAAGTTATAAAATTGTTATGATGAATTTACTGTAGTAAAACCTTTTCTACAAATTGATGCGTCTTCACAAGCACATTGTGAACAACTTTATTGCTTCTAGTACAAATTATATGGCTATCATCTGTTTCCCACCATCCTACATAATGCAGTGATCATACATCACCATTAAAACTGCTTTGTGGCTGGCAAAGTCTCTTTTAGCCATTGATTTTGTTTGTGGGTAAAGTCAGCGCTAACTCCACTTCCTTGATGCCTCTATAGCATTTAATGAGTGTCCCAGCATGCATTACAGACTTCAGAGCTGCTTGGGGTAACACTTTACTGCATCATTCTATTGCGTGCCCATCTGGAATTACAGCAGAGTTAACGTCTAACACATTAGGCTGAGATGGCTGACATTTGGCAACATCTGTGGAGAAAATGGGAAGGTTCCTTAAAACCGCAAGTGAGACAACTATGGGTCACAATGACAAGGCAAAGGTCACTACGTTAAAAAAGTGAAGGGTCCTTAGGAATCCAGGCCCAGCAACAACTTGCCTTGTGGAACTGAGGCTACTTAAGGGGACAGTATCCATAGGTAATTCGTAACTCTAGGATTTGCAGTGCTCTGATAATTTTTTGGAAGTCTAGTATTCGGTCACCCCTTACGTTATTTCTGTCACTAGTAATATGGTTGCTGTATAATCACTAATCACATACACTGTGCAATGATACACCTACATAGCCACATAATGTACAAACATAACTACTGAAACATGCAATATAAATAACTTCTTTCTGTTAAACAAAACAATGTGAGAAAAATTACCTAAGACCATTTCACTGTGCATTAGCAAGAATTAAAGTTAAATTGTGTGATTAAGTTCGAGAACCAAGGTACCACAGTGTGTGTGTGTGTGTGTGTGTGTGTATGTGTATATATATATATATATATATATGTATATGTATATATATATATATATACACACACACACACACATACTGTGGTACCTTGGTTCTCGAACTTAATCTGTTCCGGACCGAAACGAATGTATGACTCATTTCCGGCCTGTACAATTTATATTAAGTCAGCATTCACGGTTCGACTTCCAATATTCAGATCGAGTTCTAGGT
>JAABNY020000002.1:1369451-1379537 GCA_015164015.2 Brevimyrus niger | reverse complement strand
CTCCTCTGTACTACAATGTATGAAGAATGAGAAGGCGAGGAACTATATGGACACTATAATCAAAAGGGGTGTCCTACTCTGGCCCTTGAGGGCCATAGATTAAACTGATTTATTGTGGCACCCCAGTTTGTAATGACTTTTTATCCATCCGTCTTCTAACCACTTGTCCTGGTCAGGGTCTAAGGTGGGGGTTTGGGGTCCATCCCAGGCTGGGGGTCAAGGCTGGGGCACAGACCACACAGACACCCAACATTTTATCTATAGTTAAAAGTCATGGGTCATAATTTTTTTACTATCCATTTAATTTAATTTTTACCTATCATTCATTTGTTTGGGGTGTGCTTTTCCCAACAGACAAAGTCAGTGTACATAAAAACAAAGAAGCCCTTTAAAAAAAAAAACAACACAAAATCAGTGAAGTGGTCTTAGTAAACTCAAACTGTATAAGATCATATTCACAGACAGACAGCATGTTAAGAGACTTAAAGGGGGATGGTCCATGCATTAGAATACTGCGATGGATTTAAAATATATAAAAATTCACACAGGGGCTAGAGAGGAATTTCCATGAGTGGCAATGACATAAGATTCCTTATTCCTGTAATGCAGTCAGGAGGCAATCAAGAATTTAGAGATGCGGTGCAGTTTAAAAGGTGAGTTTTAAATCTTTTCTTAAAGAGAGAGAGAAATTATCCAGTCCAAGACCCAGGAGGATGCTTGTTCAACCACACTGGGGCAGAGGTCAAAAACAGATGGATTTCCATTCCATCCTTTTAAATGTAAAATTGTCCACTGACCTGATGTAAAGGGCTGCGGTGACCTTGTAGAGGATGTTGGGTGTGATTAAATTTGGTAGGTCCTGCAGAGCTGCTCCCTCAGCAACCTCATATTCCAGGACTAAGTTCCTACAAGCTCCGGCTGGCAGCCAATGAAGGAACATCAGGAGAGGACAGATGTGACCTTTTTGGGAGAGGTCGAACATATCTCATGCAGCATCGCTCTGGATGAGTCGGGGCTGTTTGACAGAGCATGCTGAAAGTCTGGCAGGAGGCTTCTGGAGTAGTTTAGATGAAATATGACAAAGGTCTGGCCTAACAGATGAGGCGACAGGATTATGAGGCATGCGCAGGTCTGTCAATTATAATATAGCTCTAATCTGCACAATCGGGAATGGTGTGATGTATTACGAGAGGAGGCAATGGTAACTCATTGCGGTCCGTGACGCTACCATGATGCTCTTTACTGTCGTGGCGAGAATCTGGTGAAGTAATGGCCTGGCCATCACATGAAATATCGCTGCTTTTTGAATGTGAAAGGATTGTAAAATCTGCAATCACTTCCTGTGCCAGGCACTTTCAATTTCATCCCTTGACGAATAGCAGTTATGATGGCCTTCTAATAAAGCATTTTTACATTGTTCAAATCACTTGTGAATTGCAAAATGGTGTTTTTGCAAGGCTGCAGCCACGGAGTCAACATTGGGGGTGGACCAAGGCCGTAATTATAATATATATTGTGGGGGACATAGTGAGCACATATGAATACTGGGGGGCGCGCACACACACACACACACACACACAAACACAATATTTAATATGTTATTTGGTGTTAAAAAAGCATTGATTCAAATTTATCTTGATTTGTCTTGATTACTTCGTCGAATGAAGATGAAGTCTGGCAGACAAGAGTCGAAATACAAAAAAGCAATAAGTTGTGTGGGAGCATTTCACACTGAAAGTGGATGAAAAAGTAGAGTCTTCCCATAACAGCATGAACATCTGAAATAAAGACATCCATAGACTTACCCAATAATGCAGGTTTAGCCATGCATGCTTACGCTGTGGTTAAGAGCCAAATTGCCTGTTGGGGTCTATGTAGACTACCAGTCAAATGTTTTTGCACAGACTGAGATTTTCTACATTGGCATGTTACTCACTTAACATTTACTTAAAAAAAACGTAATAGTTCTTGCCAACAAATAAATGTACAATATGTAAACAACAATTTGAGTATGTCATTTTAATTCATCAAAGTAACCTCCTCCAGCAGTTACAACAGCAGAGCAAATTTGAGGCATTCTTTTAACAAGGGACATTAAACACTGCTCTGTTTCATGGGATGAAACAGCTAATTACAGCATTTAAAGTTAAAAGACGGCCTAGAATGTGACTTCACCCTCACCATACAACCAGATAACCGGGTGCCAGACATATACCATTACATACTTTTTTCATGTAGGAAACAAGGAAACTTGTTTTATTTGACTTTAATTTTCATTCATAGTCATTCACTCAGCTTTCAAATGCTTATCAAGAATAAAAAATCTGCATTTTATGAAATTACTGGAAAAGTAGTAAAAACCTGTGGTGTGCATGAACTATTAATTGCTGGAGTATAAAACATGGTGTATGTATTGAGTAGGACTGAAAGATATTAGGATAGTTTCTCAGGGGGGTACTTTACGTTTTTGTGATAAATGCTGCCATATTTATAAAACAAAGGAGGAGCCAAATTGAGCTATAGCCAAATAATACGATAACTTCTTATTATCTACCAATACCGAAATTGGTGGTGTTGCTAAGCGATGTGCCAACGAAGCCGAGCTCACAAATCTAAATACCGAATGTACTTATAGATGTGTGGATATAGAAGTGCAACCCTCTCTATTACCTACCAGTGATTCACAGAAGTCTCGCTAACTCAGTGGTACTGCTTACTCTAGATGTGTGGATATAGAAGTGCAAACCTCTCTATTAGCTACCAGTGATTCACAGAAGTCTCGCTAACTCAGTGGTACTGCTTACTCTAGATGTGTGGATATAGAAGTGCAAACCTCTCTATTAGCTACCAGTGATTCACAGAAGTCTCGCTAACTCAGTGGTACTGCTTAATCTAGATGTGTGGATATAGAAGTGCAACCCTCTCTATTAGCTACCAGTGATTCACAGAGGTCTCACTGACTCAGTGGTACTGCTTACTCTAGATGTGTGGATATAGAAGTGCAAACCTCTCTATTAGCTACTAGTGATTCACAGAAGTCTCGCTAACTCAGTGGTACTGCTTACTTTGGGTAGCAATGGAACTAATATCACATAGACAAGAGTGTCTTATGCAGAAAAAATGTCAGCTAAATCTGGCTTGATTTTAATTCAGCAGATCTTCAAAAAATATATAAAAATTAAAAATTTCCATCACCGAATAATTTCCTAGGAATCCAATGGAAACTTTATGAGGTGTTTGATCCTCGTCCTACCTGTACTGTACAGGCAGATCCTGACTGGTGCACAAGTGTTAAGTATTGATTTTCAGAACAATTGCTTGTGGCAGTGGAGGATCAGAAGTTATATCTGCTCAGCACATCCAAACCAAAAAGCAAAGCAGCAATCAAAACAAAGGCGGACAAATTATTTGAATGGACAAGTGCCACATGCAATTGCGACGTCAATGAGAACAGGGAAGGGCTGGGACAGGTCTTTATAAATAGACATTATAATTCTCACTCTGCAATAGGTGCACTGTCATGCTAGATGGCATTAAATGCGTTTTCTTTTCATCATGTGCATTAAGCGTTAAGGTGACAGGGTGAGCACATTTTCACCTGTTTCTTGTACATTGTACAAGTACAGTAAGTAGCTTCCTAAAGGTTGCATATACAGCTCAATTGCCCATATACCTAAAATTATGCATAGCTAGGAAGCCCACTTATGACAGCTAACACATTAGTTGGTTAAAAGCATTTTGAAATTTTTAATTCCTATCTGATGTGTTCTATACCACCAGTTGCTTACTTTTCACTAGGCCTATATTTTTGATAATATAGTGACATTTATGTAAGTGTACAGATTGTATTTTGGTTTTTCAGGCTATACTTTTGTTATGGCTTGTTGTGTCAACTGTAAAATCATATTCTAGACCATGGAGAGAAGAATTTATGCGTCTATGTAGGGAATTCTCATTTCCATTCTTTCATAACTGCTATCCAGTACACCAACGTGTTGAGCCTATTCTGGGATACAATCCACATCTTTCAGAAGAAACCGAAGTATCTGGAGGGAACCCATGCAGACTCAGGAAGAACAAGCAAACTCCACACCCACGGCGCTGAGGAATCAAACCCATAACCATGTAGGTGTATAACCACCATGCTACCCACTGAGCGAGCCTCACTTCTTATTTATAACTTACAGAAACACACAAAACGCTTTAGTAAATGTAGAATTAATTAAGTTAATAACGATTTTCGTTATTATACATCTAGAATACGGTCGTGTTATTGTCGCTGCAGTTTTCATTGCTAGCTGTTGCCTTATAGTGACACCTGCTGGAGAACATGAGTATTGCGTATTTAGGTTCTTTGGTAAACATTTACATAGCGGTGCTGTTTAACGAGCAGTCTGTCGTTGCTGGAAAAGACAGGCTCCTGCCATTTGGATTTGCGATTTGTTTTTACTCAGTTGTGTTAATTTTATAATTAAGTGTCGTTTATAAATAAGAAGAAAAAAAACGTAGAACACCATCTTTTTCCGATCTGAAAAGCTTGATATTCTGCAGTAGCACAATATGAAAATGGATTTACTTCACGTTCACACAAGTTTTCAATCCAGATTTGTATGTTTGTGTTTTTTCTTGCTACAATAACAAAACATCTCCTTGATGTGTAAATATTTAGCTAATTTGTCAGCCAGTTCCTTTATCCAAAGCGATTGTGATTTTTCAATTTGTACATTGTACTTAAGTAGCCTAAATCAGTTTCCTGGCACGGGAGAGAGTTACTTTCCAATGCTAAGCGAATGAACATTGTTGCTTTTTATTTATCTATTAGATGATTACATTTATTTTACAGTACTATGAATAATAAAAACAATATGAAGTTTTTTTTTCTCTCCTAAGTACCCGTCCGCCACGAATTCTTCGAACAAATATATATAAGATGTTGCATCAGAAAGTGATTAATCTTCACACTTCAGATGGTCTTTTATTGAGTGCCTGTAATCAGTGCGAATGAGATGCAGAAAAAAATCCTTACTTCAGATGTGTGCCTTTGTCCGAACTATCAGCCTGACAGGCAGACTCTGCATGTGCGAGACACGAGTAACCCTCGCAGCGGAATCCAATGAGGGCGGCGTCAGCAGTGCACATTTATTAACAGAGGGGGCATTATGAACAATAAACAAATGGCCAGGTTACAGGAAATAAATATCAGCTCCGAAATTAAAGCACTGACTGAGGGGCGTTTGAATCCCCTCTCAAGTTTTCCTTCCTCCCTTGCTGTGGTTCCTCTGAGGGCTCCTGTTTCCTCTTGTCCAAAAACAGGTACTTACCATAACTGGTGTTTCTAAATTACCGTTAGAATGTGTTTGTGTGTTCCTTGTGATGGTCAATTATACCTTCCAGGGTATAATTGTGACTGGGTTGCCTTGGATACCACCTCCCCATGACCCTGTCCATGATGAGTGCTTGGAAAATGCCTGGATTTTTCCCTCACTTCCAATTTTGTATACGCGATCTCTTCGTAATTTCCAAACAAATTTGGTATATTAAAACCGGAATGTCCGTACAGAACATGTAAACATTGCACCTTTACAATGCCGTGGAAAACATCTTGTCCTGATAGCGACATAACAAACGTCCGTTCTTTTATACTACAGCTCTTCTATCTACAAAACTATATGGTACAGTATATATGCAGTATGTGATGTTTTGCTGTTATGGTTGCTGGCTGTTATGGCTTCCAAGCAGTTTACCTGGGTTTGATCAAGAATATCCCCCTGGGATCAATAAATGTTATCTCAAAGCAGGGCCCTTATACTGATATCAATTAAAGGAAGCCTGCAGACCATGTACTTCCAATACATTGAATCCAGGGGGAGGTCCACTGTTGAAACATTGTTACTGCAATCATTTCACTGTAGCCACATGGAGAATATAAATACTTCAGACATTGATTCATCTATTGGGTGTAAATCAGTTTGATGCATATTTAAGTATATCAAGAAAAATACCCATGTTTATGGCTATGCATTGATGCTTTTTATTGTATTTAAATACCAAACATACTGGCTTCAAATGCCACGATCTCCATACTACTTGTGTCCAGAAGTGACAAGAAAGTACTACATAGCTCAGAAATATACAGCGATAAAAGCACACGTAGGGACAGAGGGTTAAGGGCTAACGGCTCACGTCTGAGTTTATCTTATCATGTTTTCCAAAACGCAGAGAGACGCTTAAATTAGTATTCCTCAGATCTCCACCTTCTCAGGTTTCACTTACCTCAGTCTCATACCAGCCAGTACCCAGCCAGCTGTGCGGGCATATGGCAGCCACAATGGCTGTGTGCGTATTAAGCACGCTGACTTGCTCTGTCAGGTGAGGGGAGTCGACCGCAGCACGTTTGCCAGCCCAGCACCTGGTGTTCAGCCCGTCCCTCCCCGGTATGCAGGGACGGCGGGGGTCTGTCACGCACGGCCGGCGTTGGAAAAGCCCACCGTCAGACAGAGAGATCATGCAGCGTGCCGCATGAGCAACTTGGCGAAACGCAATGGCCAGCACTCTGCATTATGGGCACCTCTGAAAATACCTGGGCCCCCGACAGCCACTGAAATCCTCATTAGCCACCGGGCGGTGGCTGTAGCCGTATTACCCGTAAATCTCACATTTTCAGATGCCGTCTAATCTAAAGCGGTTCCAACCACCTGGTAACGACGATGAATAATGCAGGTTTCAGAGTGTGAACCGACTAGACTGCCAGTCACTCTGGCTCAAGGAATTTCGAGCAGACGAGCGGCTAAGCAGAAGAACATCTGTAAATTCCCCCCCAACCGCAAGTAGCATGTTCGAGATACACGGCCGCAGAGATCCTCATCTGTGCGATAAGCCCCCGCACCCCCCACCCCCTGGAATGGTGTTTACGACTCTGATTTCTGATGCCAAAGTTAAACAATTGTCTTGGTGTAAATTGGCACGTCCTGCTTGCCGCACTGTTGTCGAGCTGGGCATTGTTCAGACGAGGAATGCTCATAGATCCTTTGAACATGGAGGAAATGGGGAGGGTGCATCGAGAAAATACTGCAATTGCATGATTGAATAATTAAGTTGAAACCCTGCTGTCTTTTGATGCATTAATTAGCAACTGACTAAGGCCAATAATGTAAAATTTATTTTTGTGTGTTGTAAATGTGCTATATCCAGGACTGCATTGTAGGCTAACCTTCATCAAACAGGCCTTCCCAAAGACTTGTTGTATTTCTATTAGGTCTGTTGTAAAGGTCAGAAGTCAAGAATTTCAGATACATTAGAGCAGGGGTGGCCAATCTTATCCGCAAAGGGCCGGTGTGTATGCAGGTTTTTGGGATAACCTGTAGGTCAGCTGTTCAAACCCAGGTACGAGGACTCTTCACCCAATCAGCCCACTAATTAGTAATCTACAAACACCAAAACCTGCATACACACCAGCCCTTTGTAGAAAAGAATGGGCACCCCTGTATTAAAGGCATTTTTTGTTTTGCTTTTATATAATTACAATAGGCTTCATATGTTTGGAACCCAGGGTATCAAATGACCCGTATATACTAATTCTTATGAGAAACGAGTATCAGAGATATAAAAAATATTAATTTCAGTAACATGGCAACTACTTTCAGGATTTTTCTTGATAGGGTGTGAATTGTTCCTGTCACATGTGACCAATCTTTTCCAATCTATTTTTTCAACAAAGTAGAAACAAAGTGGAATTTAGAATACAAAACAGATTTCTTGTTTTGATCCCAAATTATTATATGCTTCATTTTAATTTTGATTTATGCATCTTTCAATTTCCTGAACCCACAGTGAGTGAGATTTTTATGCACTGTTAGTCAATGACTGATTTCACCCACTTCCCATTACTCCCTTTAATGGACCCCATTGGCAGTGATTGACAGCACAGGATAATCCCATTCACCATTAATTTTGTGGCTCATTTCTCTAATCACTACTTATCATTTTTGCTTTTGTGTTACTTTGTTACCTTTTTATCTTGCAGTTTTTGTAGGCAGTGGGGTTTTTGTTGGTTATGCTGGGATGCAGGGCTGCCATCATTTACATCTCACGCAAGAATTCTTACAGAAAATCTATATTATTCCATTATGAACCTTAAATTAGCTACATCAAAAATATAATTTGGGGTAGCTTGGAAACCATACAGACTATTTACAAGGTAATAAAACTGTCATATACATGTAAATGTGTGCGGACTTAAATTGAAAATCTCACACCAGCCAGCTGACCAACTCTGGAGATGGAGGTCTAAGGAGAAGATAGATGAGGTCTGTGACTTAGTGTAAGAGGTTAAAACAAATTTATCATGGTCGTGAAACCCAAGAACAATTCACATTTACAAAATGAGTGTTACAAGGCAAAATTCAAATTTAGGGTCAAAGAATTAAAATTTAAATAACACAGGCCCACCACCACACAACTCGTATTTGTTTGCTGACAGAGTAATGGCAGAAGTTCACCATAAAGTTGGTGGGAAATGTATAATTTATTAACTGGATATGCACTTTGTAAAGGTTCAGTCAAGTTGACATATTTGATGCTTTGAATAGTGATGCAAGAATGACAGCAACGCTCCATAGCCGTCCCGAAAGACTCGTATTTCAGAGGACAGCCTGTCTCTAAGGGGATAAGGAATACAGGGGGGGGGGGGAAATGAAGCCGTCAGATCGAAACTGTGCTAATCCTTAAAAAATTTAATAAAGCGTTGGCACCGCTTACTGCCGCGTGGTGAGGATCTATCACAGGGCTCTGTGTCGGCAAATCTATCGGAGCAGATGTTGGGGGATGGAGCCTTTCATCCCGGTGCCAAGGTCTGACAGCACAAGAAAGGAGTGCCGGGCACCCGATCGCGGCTGCCGGTGACACGCTGCCCGCTTCGGCCGAGCACGTGTCTGATCGAGCCGCCGCCAAGTGGAGAGGCGGCGGGCCGGGGAAGCTGCTGCATTCCTACCCCTCGGTTGTCCTTGGGGATCGGAATACAGGCAAGAAAGAAAGGGAAGCGATGCATCAAGGTTCCGCGTTAGCTTTGTGGTAAACAAGGAGACATGGCAGAAGCGTAAACAAGGTATATTAAGTTCCGTTGCTTAGCAGGCGCTAATTCCAAAAACGTGTGGTTTTGGCTGTTTATTCACGTGCGCATGTACTGAAGGTATTCAAGTATCGTACCGAGTCCGGTCCTAAGGTCTGAGCAGTTTGAACGTTAACTGTAATGATGCTTGCCACCTCTCGTATCTTTTGAGGGATTTTCACGATTTTCACACGGATACTGTTAGGTGTTGGGAGTAACAACAATAGTGAATACACATTTGAATATGAATATTAACGTGAATTATAAATAAGGAAATCTGCGTGCCTTATGATTTCATTCATGTCTCATTGCCTTGCCTGGCATTCATTCAGCGAGCAATAATGCATTAAAAACACTATTTAACCTGATGAATTCTTTATGATACTGTATATTTTTCATACTGTGTTCTCTGCCTCACTGTGCTAATGATGGTAGTCTGAAATGATTCAAACTTCTATTAGATGGAAGGTTCTTTTATCATAAAAGGGTGGATGTTTGGGGGGGGGGGGGCAGGGGAGGGGGCTGGCTGGCAGTAGATGAAAGTGGAGGTTTTTTTCCACTAAATACAGTAAGAGCCAAGATCAATGCAGCTTTATTTTAATGAAGTCATTAAAGGCCTGTGTTTATGGCCATGCTTGCAAATTAAATTCACAAATGCTTTTCCTATAACATCAGTGCTTTCTCGCTAGCGAAACTCAGGTTGAAATTGCCACATGCCATATATAAGCTTCTGTGACTCATTCTCCCCCCATTAGTTCATATTTAATTTTTTTTTAGGGGGGGGGTGAACAAAAGAATAAGCTAAACAGGTACGGTCAGGGTAAAGAATGACAATAAAATAATACCATGAAATATTTCAGTAATATGAGCTGGCAGTTCGCTTTTGGTATAAAAATTGTATGCGATTACTGAGTGAAATGTGTTTGAAGTAAATGAAATAGCATCTCTCTCTCCATCCATCCATCCATCCATCCATCCAT
>JAABNY020000002.1:1338003-1349231 GCA_015164015.2 Brevimyrus niger | reverse complement strand
AGTTGCTGTATTGCTTTTCTTCTCCCAAATATTCCGCTCCAGTTAAGTATTGCACCAAATCAGTACTGTAGAAGAACGACAGGAATCTCTTCATTTTTTTACTTATGACATTGTCCAACATATTGTGATCATACCTGAGTTACGGGCCCACCAAAAACAATTTAATATGTTTTTCACATTTAGGTAATCGATTAATGTCTGATCTCTCACACACTCTTCTGAAATATGGATTGGAAATTGTAATTGTATTAAAGCATCACCAATGACACAGTGTAGGACTTACAGTATTATTAGAAATCCTGGCTTGATACATACAGGCCAAGTAAGCACTACTCAAGGCTTTGTTCTGTCGCTCCTGAAGCATGAGATTTTGTTGCCGATAGATCTGGATCGCATTTACGTTTATTTGTTTAGCAGCTGCATTTTGCCCAAAGCGACGCACCAGTGAGGCAGGTTTTGTAATCTGTTTCGCTTTTTTGTCCTTCAGTTCCGGCCTCTGGCTTTGGTTTCTCCATGGCTCCACCACTGTGTTCCAGACACTCCCATCTACAGAGTGGCCCCACATCCCAGTGGTCGCATACTTCCTGTGGTGTCCTGTCCAGTGGACACAGGAATCCTCTGGAAGAAAACCGGTCAGGATGAGTGGGATGCTTCGGGGTTTCAGGGTCCCGTATGGTCTCACAACGATAAAACCCATTTTACCAAAACCCCTTCAGTTCCGTTCTGAAAATGATTAGATGAAAATTAAGTAACGCGCAGTAGCCGTACAGAGCTATCTGTATTGTCTTTTAACATTTTTAATGAAGCCTAGTTATTTCCTCTTAGCTACATTCATTTACTTCTGATTTGTGAGACCACCTGCCAGATTAATAAAAGATCATCCTATGGATTTGGTTAAGCAGAATTTGTGGTTCCAGGGAAATTTCCCCAGGTAGATTCCACAAGATATGATATTTTTTCAAGCAGTCATGATGATTTTGACTTTTCTTAGGTTTTAATAAAGTTTATTCCACTGTATATATTCAAAATATTCCCTGCATTTTTTTTTCCATGCAAATAACATTAAACCCCCACCCCCTTCAGTTTTCCATGAATGTAAAATGAAATCCCCCCCACACACCCTGGGGGGGTTTTCATGGGTTGGGGGGGGGGGGGGGGGCTTGGGGGGTGTGGCTCTGAGGGTTAAGAGTCTGTGTTTCAAATTCTGTGGCCCGGCAGAGTAATCATAGCACCACTGGACCCTAAAGTACAATCATTAACCCTAAAATCTGCAGCAGGAAGATGCACAATCCCCAAGCCTCTCACCTGAATATGTCTGTCTCATATGATAGCAAGGTGGCTTAAAGAATTCCTACATGCCACATCAGAACAACATCAAATCATCATCTTAACTGATAATTTATATACCTGATGCACATTGTTTGAAATCAATTACTCTTTTAATTTTTCCAGTTACTGTGCCTTGTTAAAGTTTAAATTTTATTCCAATATCCCTAGGAAGTTTATATAAGCTGATTTCCCATCTAAATTCCATTCATTGAAATCCCAAAGACTCAATAACTCACCCATTTTTTTTGCTAGTTCACATTTAATGGGCATTATTAGTCTTTCTTATTGCCATTCCGAACGTAATTAGAAAAATAATTTTACTTTGGCCTTATTAGAGGGAATAAGATGGGCAAAATTAGTGTTATATACCAAAGAATAAGTTATATTAATAGCTGCAGTTTGAAATGTATTATAATGTAAAATATGTTTTTTGTTAAAACATTATACTAGTGAATGCATAACTTAAATACTTTATAAAACAATTAATATGCTTTCACCATTTTAGAGAGCACAGCATAAGCGTAAGAGGGGCAATTCTGGAAGTATTGTTATTGATGTACTTATTTATTTAACACAAAATGTTCGTATTTTTGAGAGGTTTATTATGGGATGCCTCTCTGCTTACACCTGGCTATTCTGTGGAGGATAAAAAAAAAGGGGGGGAATATTTCACCTTAGTAAAAAAAAAAAATCTTTAGCTTTCAGGTCAGGAACAGCATGTAATCAGTATGGCAGTAAATTACAAAACTGCTGAACACTAGATACGGCAGTTTTAATTCACTGGAGATACAAGTGGCCTATATTGTATTCATGCGCTGCTTTGCCGGAGAACAAAATCCTCCCATGTTAAAACTCCTCATAATTGATGTGAAATACTAGTCCCTCTTTTTTCCCTTAATTGCCTTGCAGCTGGATGCAGTTTTAGCTGATGTGGAGCTGAAAAGCACGATTGTGCGCATTTAGAGACATGATATGCATTATCTACCCCCCCTCCCCCCCCACTGAACTGAGCATGACCATCTTGAAGCAGCATATATGTTTTTATAGAGCTCTCAGCGTGACACATCGCTCCCGATTCTCCGTCAACGGTTTAAAAACAGTTCCTCCTAGGGCTTCTACAATTTACAATGCGCTAAATTAGCTGCTAAGAATTCCAAAGAATAATGAACATCTGTGAACTAATATGCACATGTCTGGGATGCTGTGTGACTGTGGAATTCACAAAATAAACCAAAAGTAAAATGTCTCCGGAGCTCCACACAGTTTAAAATATGCAAATGAATGATATTTAATGCAAATGTCTCATTAACAAGCTTATGAGGAGTGATCTGTACAGTCTGGAAGACCTCTGGGTCAGCTCCTTTTTAAATCCACAGCGAATCCTAGTTCCACGTTAAGGCAGGTGTGGTAGCTACAGTGAAGACAAAGCGTTACGTGTGTCCTTGAGACAACGCAAATGTTGCCATTAATTACACATTTCCAGAACTGACCCGAGGTTATTCATACTCATAGATAAACTGTAACACCTTTAACTACAAGATTATTCAAATAAATGTAAACAAGACATTCAGTAGACATTTATCTTTTTTTTTTTTACTGTATTGTGACAAATAATAGAATGAAAAACATTTTATTAAGGAATAAGGACAATATAAACCACTAGCTACATAATCGTTTCAAATTCATGCAACATCTGAGCTGCTCTAAATTTTGTTAAAACATGGAAGGAACCATTCTTTGTTTTCCCAAAGCAAATCAAATGCAGAACAACAAGGTAGACTAGCGTAAATGACAATGATTATGGCCTGGTGCAATCTGACACTAATCCTTGCCACAGGAGATTTTTAAATTACACCCCCAAAAGTTTACCCTAAAACCATACATATTCTGCTACAGTTACACAGAACAGTTATGATACAATATTAATGACTTGCAACAATATATACATTCTCTATAAAATCCACAAGCCATTTGAGTGTACTCTGCAAATTTTAAACTCGTATTTTTTAGCCCGTGAAAAGGGCTCTGCAAAGCTTTTGTTTATTAAAAAAATGAGAATAAAGAACGGCATGATGAATTCATTGTAGAACAGTGTGGATATGGCCCTGATTAGCCCTGATAATACAGAAATGGAGATTTGGGTGTCAGTTTTTATTTCAGCATGAGACTTTCCGATGGCCCCGGAGTGCTTCAGACATCGCTTCGCTGTCACGCGCGCTCAGACGACCATCACAAATGTTTAGAGTTGAGACTGGTGTACGTTCACTCGCGTGACTGCCGTCCCGCGTTTTACGGGGCCAAGTCAAATGACACACCGTAAGAGTTCGACTGCTGTCGATAGCTTACACGTGTGGACTGGAGCGGGACACTGCTGAATAATTCGGGGGGGCGGGGGGGGGGGGTTTCACGTTGAAAAAGATACTGTAGCTGAAGCAACTGGCTAATTAGGAGAGCACAGGGAGACATTTTCTTTCCAAATAAGTTTTGATTAAACATACTTCCTCTTCTTAGAGACGCAGACAAACATAATTTTATTTTTGGTTGTTCATTGCTACGGAGTCTGGAAAGGAGCTTAATATAAAGCGAGCCGCTCCCTCCCTCAATTACTGTCTTCCTGACATAAAACACTGTGATTGCAGATACAGAGACCAAGATATTCCTTGAAGCTGTAATTATCTCTATGATCACAGCCTATGGAGGGAAGCATGTTTACATAAACAGATTCAGTCTGACAAATGTAAATTAAATGAGCGTATTAAAAAAGGGCAAAAAAGAACTGAGCCAAATGGATGTAAATGATCCTGGACGTAAACGACCCAGTGATCAGGAATTTAACAAAGGTTTTTTTCTTAACTAACAACACATGATTTCATTGACATTGTAGATACATAGCACTTAAAAGACACATTTTAGAGTTAACCCTAATTAAGATTTAGTCTGTAATTGTCCCTGTCCCTCTGTCAAGCATTATAAATATCATAAAAATATGTGTAATAAAACCAGTTTAAAAAGAACAGCACAGTATAGTAAATTATTTGAAATTTTACCTTGCTACTAGATGTACAATGAAGGGAAAGCAAAATCACAGCTCCTAAGAATAAGCTGGATCGTGTTTTTGAGGGAGGGGAGAATGCAGTAATTTAAGGTCCATTCTCAAATGTGGACGGAGAGAGGGCTTCCTGGGGGCTTTTTTTGAACTCTGACACTCGTAACCAGAGCACAAAAAAAAGGCCTGGATGGGGTGTGTTTGTCTGGAGTCTCTGGCTGACCCAGGCCAGGCACTCTGAGCTCTGCCGGTCCTGAGGAGGCTCTTGGTAATGGACCATGTGAGGCTGCAGCATCACCTCACCCATCCCTAATCCTCCTCCCCAGCTAACACAGCGTAAATCTCTTTATGGCTTCACCCAGGGCCTTATTTATGCCCTCAGTGGGACTTTGTTCTCCTTTAAGAGGCTGTGTCTTAATATAAACCAGATATTTAGAAAAAAAATCCTGCTGTTTGGGGACTGAGATAAGAGGAGATTTATGCTGAAGGGCAGGGCAGGGGAGCAATCACTGGGCCTTTGAAGCACTGGCATATGGTGGCATATGGTCTTCCGGCGAGCACCAAGATGCTTGTTAACAAAGAAATTTGGAAACAGAGCGTATTTACGGTTTGTTCCAGTGCTCCTGCTTAGAAACATTTATCAGATGTGAGGGGTGGGGGGGGGGGTGGTGCATAGACAACAAGATCTAGATACAGAGCTCCGAACAAATAAGAAATGTAGGTTACAGGGCTTCCTGTTTCTGATTGGACGAGAGGGTCCTATAGCATTGGAGAGTTGAGAGGGGGGCACTTTCTCAGATGGCCGTAGTTATTATTTAACCAGCTGATGCACGATTGATATCCTTCAGGGTTCTGGAGGAGTTAGACTTTGAAAGTGGTTATGAAACTTCTGAGATGCTTTACCATCCAGTGAAATGCAGTGCTCTAGTTTTGTTAAGGTAGTTGCCAGAAAAAAAAATAAGCTGCCAAAACAGAGATTAGCGTCATGGTAAAAGATGAAGGCACAGAACAGGATTTATTTTTCACTGGAAAGATACACTGCAGCTGTGGGAAAGTTTTAAATTGAATATCATTTTTAAAATAGTACATATATATTTTGATGATATTCAATGATAAAATTCAGAATAAAACCATAATAATACATATGTAGTTTAATTTAATTTCTTCATACATTCTTTTCATTTATCCTCTACCACTTAATAATTTACCCTTTTTACCCTAGTCAATAATTTCTAAAAATGATATAATAATCTTAAAAGTGCTTTGTGATTTTTTTTTTTTTTTTACCTTTAAACATATAATTAATTTACAAAGAAGCCCATTTTTGATTGTCTAACTGCAAAAATTATGACAGCAGAAGGATCAGGAGTTCTTTCATAAAAAGAATGTTGATGGTAATCTGTTAAAACCCCCATCCATTTTCTATAAACGTTTGGCTAGTGCATGGTTGTAGTGGCCATTAAAATGTATATTGGCCTATTTCATTCAGTAACTGACCAAATAAAAAGCTTGACTGGCGATTCAATGGTGGAAAAATGAAGGTAGGAAAGGTTTTTGCTGAAGGAACCTAATGTGTACAATTTTTCAAGATACAGGCCATGGATGTCTCTTATTGCGAAAGTTCTGATAAGTTCATTCTGTTCTATGAGCAGAAACACAGACATATGGTGAAAGATAGCTACTTATACTGTTAGTATTGACATGATGTTGATGTGTCGTTAAAATATTCATGTTCTGAAGAACGTTATAACACAAATGAGAAAAAGAGTTAGTTTAGCATTTAAAATTCTGCTGACATGGGAGATTTTTCTGAGTAATTACTATTCAAATTTCTTTTTCTCTTATTTGACCAAAGCTGTATGATGTCTTAGATAAAAAAAGGTGCACTCATAGACCTGGAATTTTAATGCTCCCTCCTACCAATAGAACAGAAATGGTAAAGCAAACGACCTCTCCAGAGGATTACACATTCCTCAGACATCTGTGCAGGGAATTCCCAATAAAAGGCGGTAACTGATAAATTGTACAAATGGCTGCACACTATAGTTGGGCAAAATAGTCTGAGAGGCCCAATCCGTTAAAATCCAGTAACTAGAAAACAATGACTGCGCAGCTGGCGATGCTGTGATGACGGAGCGTTAGTGATGAGGGAAAGCACGCAAAAGTCAGGTCTGATGTGCAATGAATGTATGAAATGAGATCTTACTGGTGCTCAACTAACATCATATCCTGGTAATTATACCATATTTATTTGTTGAACCTCAGCATCAATATTTTATTTACACCAATGCTCTTTTTTAAATGGAATATATTCTGTCAAACTGCATAAAATGGTTTTAAAACAAGTTTCTGCTTATCTGTACAATCTTATTGAAAAATGTACATTCGAGTAATAAATTCCGCAGGGAACTGAAGCATACGAGAACACCCCAACAACACATCAAATTTTTAATTCCAGTTTGATTTGACAGATACTAAATGAGCTCATTATGTGCAGTCAAAGGCGCTAGATTTAGACTTTAAACACCGGAAAATTTACCAGGCTCCAATGTTGAACCCTAGCCCTATATCTGTCACTTTTTATTGCTTAATTTATCCCCCTTATCTCCATCACATTACTTAGGTTCCAGGAGAATCTCACTCCTAATTTATTCACAACTTTTAAAGTAACCGCTTCTCAACATTACTGAAAACCCCCCTAAAAACAGGAACATCCGAAGTTTTCTGGAAACTGCACAACAAATTAAACCCGCAAAGCAGAGTCATCGGCCGTTCTTCTTGCGTCAGGTTTGAATTTGTTTTGTGATTAAGTCGGCCTTGAAAGATGTAAGGGAAATTCATTCTTTTGTTGCCAATTCCTTAGAACAAGGAAAATTGCACAATTTAATCTCATGACAAGTTTTTCCCCCCTTTGGCTGTTGATTTAAAGCTACATACATTAAATTTGGATTAAAAAATAAGACAAGGAACTTCAGCAATGTGGTCGCTCCAAGTCAAGTAGATACTGTGATCAAAGGTTTTTTTTTAACTCAAATAACAAATAGCAAGGAACCAGTATTAAACAGAGTTTAAAGAATTAGTTTAAGTGTTTCATATTGTTCAACGACGTCGCAAGTAATATGCAATGTATTATTCAAATGATTTTTATAGAGCATGAAAACGAATATGCCTGTTGTTATAAAGTATGTTTATATGAGTTAAGTTAAGTCATGGTAAATCTGACGGCCTAGTTTTCATTTCTTCTCTTCAAGGAATGCTTGAGCCCCAAGGATTTGTGTTTCGTTCCTCCTTGTTTCATATTTGCAGTTGGCGTATGTTAACTATGCTAAGAATAGAGAAGAGAAGCGTGTTGCAATATGCTTTCATTCAGTGTGTATAATGCTTTCTGGGCTGCCAACACTTCTTGGCTTGAAATATTTCCTGCCTGCACTGAGGATTAATCTCGAGATATCAGCACAGGTTCCTATTATCAGCATCCTGTTGTATGAATCACCCATTAACACACCATTGTTGGCCTGCAGTGACCTAAATCTTTCCGATGTGGAGCATTTGTTAAAACCCAAAAGCATATTTCTTGATTTTAAAAACCGGATAATTCCCTCGCAACAACGACGCAGTCAGTGATGCATTAGTATTTGCGATCTGGATTTTGCTCAGTGGGTGGCTAGGTTGCGTCACTCCTCCGGGGTTGGGGGTTCGAATCCCATGGCTGCTCTGTGTGTGCAGTTTGTGTGTTCTGCTCCTGGGTACCTTTGGGAAACCTGGTTTCCTCACACACCCAATACACACAGTTAGGGAAATGAATTTCTGACAGTGTCTTAGCTTTTGTGTTCTGTAATAAACATCCCATCCAGGGCGTTACCTTGTCCTGGTGCCTTATGCCGCTTGGGCTAGACTCCAAGCCCCCTTGTAACCCTGACCACGATAAGCAGTTAGGAGAGATTTATGGATTTTACTCAATATTTCTTCATTATGGTCACTAACTATTATTCTCCAGGTAAAAACTGTAAGCTGTTTCTTTTCCTCTGGAACTTTTTTCCTCCCATTTTTTTTTCTTACACAGTGATGTGAATTGCAGCTTGTGGTGATTAAATAAAACTAAGGTATCGGGTGACTGAGAATAGATTTTGTTTGTGCACGACAGTGGAGTTTGTCACATTGTATGTCATTACAGCCCCGGCTCGGTGTGCTGAATGCGCAACTGCCTGCAGCTGTAGAGAAAGAAAGTGCGCTTTGTGGAAGAAGAATTCCTCCTAGAATTCACAGTGACGTAAATGTGGCCTAAAGGAAACCTTGATGAAACGCAAGCAATATAATAACTCTGCGCTTAATAATCAAGATCTGTGTTCCGCACATACTGAACTGAACAACTGGCATATAGTTTTTTTTTTCTTTACAGAAAACAGGAAACACAATCATTAGCGTTAATGTAACTTTAATACAAAACACCCCCCTGTAGACCATAAAAGTACGTTCCTCTGCGTCCCTAAGGTATCTTTTTATGCAAGCTGGGTTTAAAGTCAACATGGCCACAATCCCAAAGTCGCAGAAGAGCACCGCACAGTAAATCTGTCCACCAAATTCAAAGAAAAAGGGGTCACTCACAGCTCATTTGTAATTGGGCCACACTGCATGAGAGATCTCTTTGGGGGCTCAGGGCAGTTTTAATGTGACGATTTATTCATAATCTGGCTTGGTAGAATTCGTATAGACAAACTGAATTCTGTTCCCGCTCATTCTCGCAGCGTTATCAGTGGCCCAAATAAATGCCATTGAGAGCTTGAATACTTTTCGTCGCTCATGATGATAAAGCTACGATTTTCCACCACCTGCGCTGCTACTAATTAAAAAAAAAATGTGCCTCATATTTCAACATCTTGGGGATAAAAACTGAAACATGTGTCAGGAAAAAAAAAATCACAGTAAATTACCAAAATGAATAACATCAGGCTACTCCTAAGGTTCAAACGCTGGGTAAACATGATCAATAGTTTTCTGCTAGACTTTGCAGGACAAACAAGTTGGTAAAGCAGAAGGCAGTCTGGGGGCATTTGAGTTCCCCTTATCACATTACATCCAGACGGCACGTGATAAACCGCAATATCTTCAGCACCTTTTCTAAAAGAGCGAAAATATATCGATTTTTCCTGAGTGAAAATGATACAGAGCCTGTGATCCCAGGATGTGATCCCAGGTGTTTTTCCAGTACTTGTCTGCTTGGTTATGATGAATCCATGCTTTGACCTATCTGAAAACACAGAGCTGAATCCATTTAGACTGGATTTTGTGTTTTGCTATTGTGTTTAGGTCTAAAATCCTCACAGGCGGGTTCTGTAACATGAAATTGCTGGTTTGTTGGGCAGCTTGTAGAGATCTGTGTCAACCATACAAAACCTGGTGTTAAAAACTTTGCTCTTTGTATATCAGATTATTATATTTTTTTAATCTTCTGTTACTATACTTTTTTCAATATACTTCAATATACAATAAATTACAAATGAATATATTTTCAAATTTGCCATTGCATTTGAGGTATGTAAGGAAGTGTGAAAACATGTTTGTATACATCTTTCACAGTTGTAAAAAAGTAAATAGTCCCTTACTGAGGGTTTCTTCTTCGACTGGTTGGAAATTCCGGCACAAATTGGCGGCTTCCCATCGTTTTTACAGCACACTTTCTAGGGCACACTTTTCCCAACGTGTTTTTACTTTACTGGCACTTCTCCATGGAAATCAGTAGTAGGCCGAAGACACTGCTTTCACACTTCAGCATTTAAATCCCACCTTTGTCACTCATCATATAAAAACAAGCTTGTTAAAACTGTCGCGAGAGAAGCTGCACCAGCCTGTGAAAATACTGCTCTTCGGCGAGCCAAGTGCTGGAGACTGTCTGCGACTCTACCGAGTGTAATGAACTGCGGGGCGGTCGGAGGAGACGAAAATTCCTACTAAACAGAAAAGTCTCGAGGGACACTCATCTGGGCCGAGGCTGTGTGAGGTCAAACCCGTTTAGAAGGTTTATTACAAACTATCTTTTAAAAAGATTTAATTTCAGTATGCACTACTGATGAACCCCAATTTCCTAAGAAAACAATTACATTGCCAACTTTTAAAGCCATAATTCCTATTCTAGATAAAGATAGTGATGAGATTTAGGTTAACAAGCTGTTAAAAACCAATTATAGTGTAGTCATTGTAAATGGTTCTGCTGTCATGCATTATAATTAATGAGCAACAAATCAGAGGTGTGGTCAGACACTGGCTGGTCGCTTGTGCTGCGTGGGCCTGACGTTCGGTGTGATGAACCTGCAACACACTGCATTATCTCCAGAACATGGAGGGAAATGCTGTGGCGTCTCCAGCTCTGAATAAACGGATCGGAGCCACGGGGACTGAATGCGCCATCAAAGGGGTAAAACTGGTAAATCCACCTGCCGTACGTGGAGTTGACCACAAACATAATCCGTCTGTGTCGGGCTTCATTGCAATAAAATAAAAGGCGACCCGGAGAAGATGACTCATAGAAGATAATTCTGAAGTCACCACATTAGGGCACTCTGCGATATGCCCAAGGGCTACAATGGTGGCCTAGACATGACTCACTTTGTATTTTAGACAACTCAAGATAAGCTGTGCCAGATTTGGGATAATCAGATGAACAACCAAACTCAAACTCTTTTAAAGGTACAGCACCCACAGAAAAGACAATCTTCTATAAACCAAAATATTATTACCTGACACCGTCAGACAATGTCACTTCACAAACACACAGTTCTAGTTCACACACACACACACACACACACACACACACACACACACACACACACACACACACACACACACACACACACAC
>JAABNY020000002.1:1301647-1317189 GCA_015164015.2 Brevimyrus niger | reverse complement strand
TCAGCCTCAGCATGTCTTTGGACTGTGGGGGGAAACCAGAGTACCCGGAGGAAACCCCACGACTGCACAGGGAGAACATGCAAACTCCACACACATGTAACCCAGGCGGAGACTCGAACCCAGGTCGCAGAGGTGTGAGGCAACAGTGCTAACCACTGCACCACCATGCCGCCCCATAACATGACTCAGTAAATTCAATTTTGCTAAAAACTATTTTTATTCAAAATGTATACCACTTTGGATAGAAACATTTGCTATATAAATGTAAGTAAAAAAAAATCACTAGGAAAGGCTCTGGTCCCTCCCGTGACTCTTTGTGAGATAAGTAGCTGGAAGATGGATGAATATCACGACGGCTGGAAAATCCCAAAGTATTTGCATAAGCCAGTCCATGTTCTTTTATGATGGCAAAGGAGAAGGTTCTCTGTGTCAGACTATTACTGACCGTGTGGGTTAATAGGAATGGCTAGGAAAATGGATGATTAGCAAAAAGTGAGCAGGTGTGGCTTTTCCACAAATAGGTCCATGTCATCTTCATATCAAGCTAATTCCACACTTTCTGCTGTGAAATATTTCCTCTAAGACGGTCACCACAATAGCACAGCAATTAAAAGTTTGCCTCCTTGTTATACTGTTTGGGGTGAGAGCCAGGTGAAGGTTGTTTGAGGTTATCTGGTGTAATGTACTTTGCATTGTAAGAAGGACATTGGTTTCTAAATATGTAATCTAGTCCTGTAATTGCAGAAGGGACTCCTTCAATGAGTTTATGGAAAATTAAACATTTTTAAATTTAATTAAAACACTGCTAAACAGTCATAAGAACAGGACTCGAGAACAAGAAACTTTTTTTTTTGGGACTGAGTCTTAGCCCGAGGTCTGTGTAATTATAGTGCAGAATATATTCTACATAACTACATACAAAACAGTATGAATTAGCAAAATTCTTGTCCAATGTTTAAAGTGCAGCATCACAGAGAGCCTTTGTACGCTTATGTTAAGCTATTATTGAATGACGCCAATACAATATTAAATATAATGACAGGACGAACTAATGAAATTGCATGGGCTGAGGGCCCTTGCTTACAATACCTAAAGTGTTTACACAAACATACAGCGCTGCCAATCATGGGCATTCAAGACCAGGGCTGCTATAAGGAGGCAGTTAGGACGATTCCACGGGCCCCTGGTTGACAGAGGCCCTAACAAATTTGAAAAATAACTGTATTGGTCTGGACAGTGAGCCCAAAATTTTTAGGAACGCCCCTGCTCAAGACATTGCACGAAAATGCATTTGATTACCAGTGTGCTAAGAAAGCTAAGGAAATCAGCATCTTTCTACTATTTAATGTGTTTTAAAATGATTTTAATTACTTGAGTGGATACGGGATACAATTGCTTTATTTCATATAATACCCTTACTATGTAAACTTTAAGAAATAATCCCACACGATCATGTAGACATGTACGATGAAAAGCAAACAGAAAATTACTGCTATAACAAGTTATAATAACTAAGTGGAATACAGATCAGGTCAGGATTCAAGACATTCATAAATATAGTTCATAGCCCTAGGCAAGTTTGCCTGTAACTGTGAGTTAACCAAAAGGATATTTTGATGTAATTTGTATTTTACAGAGGTTAGTCAAGGTTGCTGTTCTTTCCAGCGTTACATTGTTTTGCCTTGAATATGAGCTGAAAAAAAAAATCTAAGTAGGTACTTCCATGCATCTAAATACGGAGATCCTGAAAACTCCAGCGACCAAGGGATTTTAAGAGAATTATAGAGGAGTCTGTTATTGTGTTAGCAGATAAAGCCTCCAGCCAATAACCCGGATATGACTGGTACTGTTTGATTAGTGCATCACAGTTTAGAGGAAATTCTCAAATTATTATAATCCCCCCCCCCCCCCCCCCAATCCCCGCTATAATAAGGGCATATGTTGTTTTTATTGGATTATATTAACCATGAGTATAAGCACTGTGTTATTTTTTGTCGTGTTCTATGTTTTCTCCTATTATTCATGAATGTAGTCATACAAGGCACAGTAACAATCATGAGGATATCTTTCAGTCTGGCCTGGTATTCGATAGAAACATATTGTTGGCTTACAGATAGCCTGTACTGGAAAAATATATTACGTTGTGGCCCTTCTGATTACCTTATAATGCTGCGTCTGGAAATGACCCAACACGCTGAAGCTGTTTAAGCAATTTAAAGACCATGGGAAACAAAAGTCATTTTGCAGTGTCCTCTTATGCACCCTATTAATTTTAAATGTACCCATGTATCTGTTTAAATGTTCGTACCTTTAAACCATTTTGCGCGTTCGGAGTGCGATAAAACACATCGTAGGCTGCAGTATATCTTAGAGAAGGAGGAAGCGAGAGAAAAGTCTAGTTTTGGAAAGTCATTGTCCCTTAACAAAGAGATAAACGTTAATGCTGAAAAACCTTCTTTTGATATCGTCGTAGATGTGGGAAAAGTATTCCAGAGCAGCAACGCCGCAAGGAGTAATCCACACTGCTGAGAACACCAAAGTCATTCAACGTGGATTATTTTTCCATCCAAACAAAGAGAATTAATGATCCTAACTTTTCAAAAGACCATTGAAGGGTAAACAATGCACAAACTAAATAGTTTTCTTTACAATTAAATGCACCTCACTGGCTGTCAGACCAGGGGGACTGGAGAAAGGGCTCCATACGACGGCTTTCATAATAATAGCCAGATTTCACACCTCTTCCTCTGAAGTCCATTAGGACTTAGGATCAGACTCTGTTTGCCGTGAGCTGCTTTGTGTGGGAAACATGAATATGAATCCCCAAGTTCCCCCCAATGAATATCCTGAATTTCTTTGTGGGGAGTAGAGGCATAGTGGCTCAACCAGACTCCACAGGAAGGAGACAGTCCTTTACAGCTGTTCTAGTCTCTGCCGTTACCCTAGCAGCTCTGGTCCAGCGCTGGGAGGAACAATGGCCACCACATGAGTGGGCTCCTGGGTGCCAGGAGATCCTGTTTTCCAGCTCCAAGGAGGTTCCAGTCAATTGAGCCTGTTTTCCCAGCAGGACAACTCATGGGAGACCAAAAAAATCCATGAGCCTAATTGGAGGTAAGGTGCGATTAGTTTCATTTCACAAACTGCATCTGTCAGTTGTCCCTAAATCCTGTGTTCCACTTGTTTATTTCAAGGTCCATGTCTTTTATGACATTCTCTGTCACGAGGCTAAACCCAGGTCACAAACAAATTGCAAATTTGCGCAATGAAGGTAACCTGTTAGCAACAAACAGGGTATTAAAATTAAGCTGAGATTTCAGACGTAGCAAACTCGTACTACTTCCTATGGCTTTAGTGTTGTCCCATAGTCATCTCTGCCAGTCAGACAGCTCTTTGACTGCAGTCAGATCCCTCTGAATTCTTGCTAGGCCAGATGGCCAATATATCAACTCCATGGATGCAACATCCTTGGTTGTTGGGAACTCTTTATAAACCTTTTCTATAGATTTTATCACCATGAATTAAAAACGGAGTGTTAGGCACGCAATGTACCTTTCGGTGTATTTATTTGATTAATAATTCAAAGCAATCATTTTTTGCTTTTACATGCAAATATGTTGCTTATTTGATACATGGTATATAATATTACAATGTTTTGATAAAAAAACAGACATAATAAAGCAGCAATCCAACAATAGGTGATACATAACATGTCAGGTTTTTCATTTCAGCTTTCATATGGGCCGACATGAGCCGGTTCTGTTTGTTTTGCCCAGACTATTTGGAGAGTGGCTTTGCACTGAATGACCACATGATTACTTGCTGATGTTGCAATAGATAAAGACAAGAAAGACAACAGGGGTGTCCCCTGCAGGGTGTCACAGGCTTTTAATGTTGTGCAATTGTGACTCTGTCACCACGTTCTTCCGGAAGCCTGGTTAAACACAAGTAAGGATCAGACAGAGTTAGGGGCATAAAGATCCACAATGAGGTCATGGCAGACTACAGTGAACTGGACCGTGGAGGAAAAAAAAAAGAAAAAAAAAACGAGACAAGAAAACTATTGTATTTTCATTTTGCTGTATGTTTAAATTGTTGGTGCAGAAGACAGAGAAGCTCTAAGACAATGGTTTGAATTTTTGAATGAATGTTTGAAAGAACTTTTTACACATTGATGGTCATTATTTATATCAAAGTACACAATAAATATGCAAATACAATAAACAAATAAACGAATAAATGAATGAATGAATGAAATAACAATCACCAATAGGGAGTCTGGAAGCTTTTATTTGTGACGAAGAGATAATCCTTGTCTTTTTCTTCTGGTTAGTTATTTTTGCCCTGGCAGTATGTCTGTCACCAGAACTCAAATTTTTGGCAAAGGCTGAAGGACATATTTTCAATAGATAGCCTTTTTCCTGTGTGTCTCTCTGTCACTGGACAAAGTGAATATTGTAACTGTGAATGGACTTGTAGTTCACCAGTCTAAAAGTGAACTAGTCCTTTCAAATCCATAAAACAAAAATCCATGCTTTCCCAGAAAGACACATTTACACAGATCCAGAGAGCTGTAAAAGAACACAAATTAATGAGCCATGTACTGTAAAGATACAGACATGTAGTATGTATACTGTATTTTGAGCAGTGTACAGTGGTTTTAAGGGTGGAGAAATATATATCAAATGGGCAGCACAACCACTCAGTGGTTAGCACTGTAGTCTAACGCCTTCATTTCTGGGGGATTGAATCCTGCCTCTCGCTGTAGGAGTTAACCTTGCATGATCGCTTGCTATGTGCTAGGCAGGTGCTTACGGGAGATAACTGGGAGGACACTGAATGGTTTTTTTTTGGTTCTTTTTCCTAAAAAATGGCCAGCTTCTACTGAAATATTTTTGGTTAGATCTTTTTAAAGGTGACGTGGCCTAGACATCAATAAAAGTCTACATTTCTAAGTGGGTCCGTAAACTGCCCACTGTTTATCTAACATGTAGTGTCCCGCTTCCGTTTGTGGCACTTTGTGCTGTTTCATTGAAATTTCTCACTCAGATTTATTAAGTTTGTCAAAAGCTTCTGGTTGTCATTTTGATTCATCTGCCCGGCTTTCTCTCTGCGTGGCCCGGCTTCTGGCATCGCCAGTTCATTTAGTGGCGGCCCAACGGCGTGCACTTTGTGCTTCTCAGACCGTTTCCCTACTAAACAGGCATGCTAATTTGCGAACCATCGGGTTTAGTCAGATTTCTGAAGAATGACGAAGGCAAGCCCGAGAGGCGGGGAGGGGGGTACTGGCAGGCTGGGCCCTGCGGGTGAGGTTTAACTCTTTAGGGTGTGCCTGCTGCATGTGAAACTCCTGCTTTTCAGTAAACAAGTGCATTCATAGGCCCCCGCAGTGCCAATTCCAACCAAATTATACGGCCTTTAAACCAAAGTCAGGCTGAACCACAACAGCTACGCAGCTGAGGAATTCTCCGGCGAGTGTCACCGTTTCAGCTGTGTCCGTCTCTGCTCGGAGGGCTTCTACCACAGTCCTTTGTTTTGGAAGGAGAAAAGGCGTCATTTCTCATAAGTTCCTCATGGATGGGCCATTTAAATGCAGAACTAAATGGATATGATGATCAAATAATATATTGATTACCAATAGACGAAAGCAGGACAGTAAAATCACTTTCTTAATGAAAATAACAGTTAACGTTAAACAAAAATGTTTAACGTTCTAGCAAAATTATTGCGATTGGAATGGACATTATTGCTTTTGTTAGGGGTTTAAATTGTCATATCATTATATTTAGAATATCAGCAAAAGTCTGTTTTATTTGTACATGAAAAATAACAGTGTTGTGTGTATTTTATTTCTTTTTTCAATTCTAGTTAACAATCTATTATCACAGATGTAATCACAGAGTCTGCCTCGTAGTCTTTAAAAGCGGCTCTAAGCTATAGCGTGTGAGACTTGCTTTCTTCTTTTAATGCATGGCAGCCATTTTGCTTAGTGACGGAGCTGTAATCCCTGTTCACAAAGAGATCCCAGAGAGGATGGCCATGTAACACGAAGAAGTGAACATTTGCAAGTCCCTAACATTTAACCCAGATGACGTTTTCACATTTAGATGATTTTCTGAACACGGAATTTGCTCTTTGATATTTTATATGGTCACTGCATTTTTGCATGTATAAGTCAACCAGTGGAAGAAGAGACATAATTGATTATTACTGCTACTACTACGACACTGCCAGAAAAATGGGTGCAGCCCTGGTACAGTTTTGTTCTCCAAGGTACAAACAACATTAATGTACAACCTATGGTAAAATAAAAAATGTTCCTCAGGGTTTACTTGTGTACCTTAAAAGGTACATTTACTTACAGTACAGCATCAGGTACAAATTGATACTTTTTTCTGATAGTGTACTACTGCTACCACTACTACAACAACTACTACTACTACTACTACTACTAATAATAATAATAATAAACATTTCACTATATTTGATGGGCTGCAACTTCATTTTTGCATGCATCACACCTATTAAATATACACACTGACTATTATTTGCACTTCACTTGAATTTTTTTTCAAGTAAAATATAGTTTTCAGTCATTTCCTACAGCTTAATGACTACTCCAGTGGGGGAAAAAAAAATAGAACACAAACTCATTGTTCAAACATCCTAGGTTTATGGAAATTTGAATTAGGCTCTTGTGACTTAATTTATTATGGTGCCATGCTGTATAGATTCCAGTCATATTTATTGGCTAATTTCTATGCTATCTGGCCTGTTAAAGTGAACGATATATTTGTTGGTGTGTAACGGACAGGGCTATGCGATCTGCATGGTTCCCTCATAGGATAATCCTTTTCTCAAGATAAAACAGACGGAATATTGACATTCTCTATGCGTCTGCTAAGTATCGACGATAGCAGAGTCTCAGCCTCTACTGGCTAACAGTAGTTAGGAATGTGTCAGTGACTGAGGCAGTTAGTGGCTTTCCAAAAGTAACACTCTATCTTATTTGCACTTAAGATATTGCACTTATTTGCACTTGATATATACATTATACATACACATATATGCATACAGTACACAGTACACCGTGCGTGTATATATATATATATATATATATATACATACACACACACATACGTGTATATACACACATATATACACACACACATGCGTGTATATACACACATATATACACACACACATGTGTATTGAAATTGAATATATAATCTTATAATATTGTAATACTTTTGACTTACCGGTTGACATGTCAGGGCATGGTTTGTGAATGCATATGTATATGAAACAATAGATATCTGGAAGAAAATGAGCATCTGGCTTTAATTACAAGAATATTTGATCGCTGTACATTGCCCAGGTACTTCTGAGAGGTGTAGCCTTTCCCTTCACTTAAATACTGCTGACCTTTCAGTTCAGTAGCTTCTCTAGGAATGTTAATAAAACTTCTAGCATTTGGGACAGAACAAGCACAGAGGATAAAGAGAAAAAACTGAAAGACATAGCTTGTCCCGTTTACCATTTCACAGTTATTTTATGGCGTATAACATTCCGTCAGTTTTTTCAATGAACTAATTGAACCAGTTTATGCCCTTTATAAATGTTCTGTACTGTTGTACAGATTCCCTTTCAGAAGCCTACAGCATATTGTGCTCATATTGCTTGTATGGCCGCGGATGCTGGAACAGCTGAGAAGCACATGTCTTTGTAGCTGCTCTGAAGTCAAATTAGTGCAAGAGTTCTGGTAATAACTTGAGCCACGCTACTCATCAAGCCAGTCTAAAGCTCAAAGCAACTTAATGAGTTGACACAGTTGTGGTACCAATCCTTCTTCCTTTCCCACCCTGATAGTTCCAGTCTCAGCCCAGCTGTGCTTTAGCTAATGGGCGAAAAAGACAATTAATTGAATAAGCTCTCCCTGCCGTTTCAGAATGAAACTGAAGCCTCGGCGAGAAGGCATTTCCCTGGCATCTCTCTATACCACACATTCCCTTTTCTTCTATGGCGGCAGCTGTGTGACAATTATTTCCTAAAGCTTTGAGCGTTTCATCAATGATCCCATTACTATTTAGAACAGGGGATTTGTGTATCTGATTTCATTTTACTTAGTTCTGTCTCTTGGATGTCTGACTTCCTCTTTCCTCCATTGAGGTTATATTATGCTAATTTCCGCCTCTTTTCTTTGCATATGCACAGTACTCTGGCATCTCGCCCTGGCACTAGACTAATATCGTTTTTGTTAGGCAACAGTATTTGGCTCCTATAACAAAACGAGGTGGGTACATTAAAAAATAGATGCTTGACTTTCCTTTCTCCTCCATGCAACCTATCTAGCACGCTATCAAGAGCGATTCCCCTCCCTGTCAGGAATCCAATCCTCCATTGGTCCGGTCGTTGGTGGCCTGTTTGTCGGCCACATTCAGCACAGCTGTGAAACTAATCAGGGAGTGTGGGCTTCCTTCTGCCCTGCAGCATCAGGTATCCTGTCGCCTGCCTGCTGGGACTCCACTCCAACCAACGGCCAATCACCAGGCACGCACTACTTATAGTTGCCACGGCGATGATGCATGCTCCCACTGTGACGAATCACTTGATGTGAATTCAGGGGCTCTCAAAGCTCCCAGTCATGCACTGGCATTTTAACTGCGCTAAGCTACCAGAGCTTTTAATGACAGGACATATGAAGAAGTCTGTACCATTCTTTCAGTATTAGACTATTATTGTATTATATCGTATTAAGGTACCACATAACAAGCCATTTGTTTTACCAGTAGTCTGGTGCATCGCATCAAACATGAGCTGTAATGTATTTCAGAATGGGAAGATGTAGCATTGAGGTTGAATTTAGAAATGCACTGAAGGGATTACATAACTGCTTTAAAAGTACAACTCTTACTGGCCTTAAAGATGCGAAAAGAGCAATAAGCTACGGAAACATCAGCAGAGAACAATAATAACTTCTTGGTTTTGTTTTGAAACTGGGAAACCTAATTTCCCAGGACTCATGGGTGAACTAAATACGGAACCTGGGCTCATAAATGGAGACACATATTCCTTTGTATCTCTAATCCATACTTTACACAGTGTAATATGGGGCCATATATTACTTTTTATCTAATTTTCTGCCATTGTTTGTGCCATTACTTACCTTTCTCTGCCACAAATAAAAATAAAACTAGAAAATATGTATGAATATTTCGTAAAGCCTGTTACACAAACTTTAACTTCATATGAAGCTCTATTGACATTTTTTTAACCAAAACTAAGACCATGCATGTGACTGACTAGTTACACCCTAAACATGACTAAATGCCGTTTGATTATGTAGGGCAGTGTTTCCCAACTTGGCCCTCAGGGACCCATAGACAGTCCACATTTCTGCTTACCTGGATCAAGGAGGGAGCAAAAACATGGACTGACTGTGGATCCTGAAGGACCAGATTGGGAAACACTGAGGCAGAGTAAATAGACTACATGTCAGGTAAAGGGACAAGTCAGTATCCAACATGACACGGTGACATCAGCAAGGATTATGGTTGGGTGTGACTTGTTTTAATTACCTTTGGAGTCACATTCCGGTTTATTCTGGATTAAACAGACTCCAAATAATAAACAGCTAAGTGACTAATTTATCGAGTATTTAGAGTTGAATGAGCAACGAGCTCAATAAACACAGCATTGGACCTGGAAGGGCCCAAGTAACACAACTGTTGACCCCAAAAAGCCTAAGGAACAGAACAATTGAACCAAAGCAGCCCATGGAACATTTGCTTTAGCTTTGGAACAAAAAGGACCTAAGCAGTACAACTATGGACCCTGAAAGACCTCAAGGTACACAGGTCTGGCACTACACCCATTAGACTCACTGGTGCAAATATCTGTAATATAATGCTTTCTAGAATGCACACGTATTGCATCAGCATTTTGTTTCAAGAAACCGGGCAACTTTTCTAACAAATAACAGCAGCCCAGTTAGCCTTTGATCTGTGTCATACTGGGGTTTTAAGAAATAGCACATGTTTCCCAATTCTTTAGCCCTAAACAAAGGTACTGTAACCGAAGAAATTAAATATGCAAAAATGATATGTATATATATATAGTTACATCATTATAAGCAGAAATGTGACCATGCCTTCAAAGGGTAAGCAGCAATATGGCTCAAGCTTGCAAGCCCAAATAATGCTAAAATGACGTGAAAAAAACGTTCCCTGGTTAAGGGGACATGCTTCTCCTAATTTCTTTTGTACTTGGGTTAGCACCGTGCCTCTGACAGCCAAGGAATTTCCATAGACGGAAAGCTTAATACAGCTTCTGTAGGCTATAAAAGAAAAAGTTTGAACGAGCAATATACATTTTTAGCATGACAGTGCTTGTTGATTTTGATCTTTAAATTTGATTTCTTAAATAGCAATGATTTTCAGCTTCCTCTTGTCCCAGCCATCTTTCTTGGCTTGACGAGAATGTCAGAAAAAGTCTGTGCCCCATAACTCTCTTCGAAGACACCATCGGTCAGCAGGGAAAACATTTGTTTTTCAATTTCAATGGCTTGTCGGATGATATATGGCACGCACGCTGTTAACCTTCCTCGTAGTCAACTGCTGCCGCGTCAAATAAAAATCGGATCGTTCGACCGCAACTCTGTGCATTCACGTGAAATCGTTAACGACGACCCAGTGTTTGCTCATGGAGGTGAAAGGTAGTCACTCCCTGCCAAGTACAATTAGCAAAGCTTCAGCAACCGGTAGAACACAAAGTATTGGGGGGCATAAATGTTCATTGTTTCTCCGAAGAAGATGAGAAAAACAAAGTTCAAGGTGAGCATCTGACAGTGCTTGATCAGTTGGAACCAGTAGGAAAGAAATTATTTAAAGCAAACAGGTACAAACACAGCCTTTAACAAGAGGACGTAGATATACCTCTATTGTAGGATGACATTTTGTTTGTGGGCAACATTATTGAATAATTGAAAACAATATGCCCGAAGGGCTATCTGTGTAACGCTGGAAAACATGTCTAACACATATGTCCGCAAGAAGGTTTCAGCGGGTGATGTGACTTTGAGTTTTATGCGTCTGTAACTCACCATTAACAGCCTAGTCCCCTGTAGCAAATGCCGGTTATATAAAACTTAAGAAGCAGCAAAAGGCTTTTTGAAGTAACTGTGAAATCATGTCATATCCATATACACAGATGTCTTATATCTTCAAACAGTGTGTGTAACAGTGTCCAGCAAGGATGGAATAAGGTAGACTGTGGTGTCCCCTCTGTGTTTGTGGTGCAAAGTCCTCGAGGCTTCCCGTCATGGTGTTAGTTACCATAAGAATGGTAGCCATATTCATTACATTTACATTTGCAATATCCCCGCCTACTCTAGTATCGGGGAGGATGATAACGTCTCCTTTCCTGGGAATGCAGAACATTGTCATTTGCATTAAGGAGGTGTTTTTGTCGCTTCTTTCAGTGTCCCCTTTTAATCTAAGCTGGTTTGCTCGGTCTAACACCCTCCACCTACGCTAATAGCACGAGCAATCAGCGGGGTCTTTCCACCGCGGCATCCAGCTCATACATTTAGCTTGTAGCCCAGAGCCTGCAGGAAATAATTTACCTTACCGCCGCATCCATTCCAGATTCAGAAATGATAATCGGTGTTAAGATAGAAAACATTAATATTCCACATCATTTAAACATCACCCAGAACAACACATTTAGCTGTCAGTTGACTGACGTGCGAGCACGTTCCAATGTCACCGATAGAGGACGACATTGCCTACTAAACATAAATAAAACATTTTATTTCGAGACCTCGTTTGAGATCGGAAATTTAACACGGCATTCGTTCTGAAAAAGGATACAAGACCCACAAAACCATAAACTAAACCAAACTGCTTTACTATTATTAAAAATGTCTAGTGGAACTTTTTTTTTTTTAATTGAAGGCAACCAAATCAAAAATCAATCAATAATTCAAAAGCGTTCCATTGCGTAGTGGGCGTTGCTTAAATTCTTCTTAAAGTTTTAAAATAAAGAAACAGTAATAAGAACAAATAATTATTATTATTATTATAACAGTCACGTGATCAGAGGGCTAGCTCTCCTCGTTTATTGGGACAGAGCTGTCCGAAGGTACCGGAGCGGCGTGGGGTGGGCACTCACCCTCCGGATTAATTGTCGGACGGTGGAGCTGTAATCGCGTACGCGGAGCCCCGAAAGCGCCGGTGATTGGTTAGAGCGGCGGGGCTGGTCCTCCGCTAGCCCAGGCGTCGGATTACATTTGCAGTTTACGCGAGGGGGGAGAAGTCGGCGTCCGGGATGCATAGGAAGCCGCTGCGAGTGCATCGCCGACCGCATCCGCAGCACATGAGGGCGAGAGCTCACCGGGGAAGTGCGCGATAGGATAGTGTGGAACCACCGTCTTCGCACGTTGGACGGGGATCGCAGGCTCTTCTGCCCAGAAGCGCGCCTGTCATCGCAAGGCTCGATCCTGTATTATTTTCGGAATACGGTAGTTTTGTCCGGACTTGGCGCTCTGGTGATGCACAGAGCACGGCGATTTCAGAGCAATCAGAGCACTGAAATTGCACGACACGGGAATCCTGAAAGATAGCGCTGGATCGTTGCTTTTCCTCCTTATTTTTTTGATGCTGGGTGGGCAAAAGGAATAAAAGATCACCCCGTGGACCATACTTGGGACTTAAGACGAACATTTTTTTTTGGGATAGCGTCATGCAGGGATGATATGTGTTTACCAGACTTGACGAAATACATCAACAGGTCGCCGATGCACATATTAAATGTGCCGGCCGAGAAGAGAGATTTTCCGGTAACGGCTATGAGAAAACGCGTTATGTGATACTGATTACTGCTGGAAATCGCCAAAGCGCAACTTGACTATTGAGTCGGGAGCGCTGACTTCGAACGGGTTCCCGGTGGCTGCGGCAGAACAGGCGACTTATGAAACTTTATGCATTTCACAGGATTGATATTTGGAGACCGGTTGAGATAGGCAGCCGGCCTGCTGAAACGGGACATTATAAAAAAAGGCGAATTTTGCCGTGCCGCAGTCTGACAGGTACACTTTTTAAAACACCATGACTCGTTTTGCAGTTTAACCAAGGACACGCATCCGAGACGATCGGATTTGCATTCGTAAGGTTGTCGGTAACCTATTTGGCAACGTTGCCAATCCGACAGACTTTTCCAACAGGATTTACCGCTGTTGCTTATCGCTTTTGTTTTAATACTCGATTTCGTTTATCCTTCAATCTTCAGTAAGAATGGCTGGCGTCAGCTGTGGGTGGAAGTATTACCTCTGGATTTTGATTGCTATGTGCAGATCTACGTTACCGCAAGCGAAATCCCTGGAATCGGTTATTTGGAGCTCACAAAATCTCAAGTAAGTACCTTTTCGAAGTGATTTTTGTGTACATCAAAATGCACGTTGCGTTCTGCTGTTCTGTATTTCCTCTTTGGACGTTTTAGGAAATCTTCTGTTAAAATGAAGGTTGAAAGGTCGAAATATCAAACCTTTTACCACAAAAAAACTCACACTTAGTATAAACTAGGTTATCATGCGGTATGGCCATGTGGTAGTTACATTATCTGCTGTATTGCAAGGTGCGTTAAAAGCGTTTTTATTCGTTGTGCGTGGAAATCGCGTAATTTAGAAATAAATGGAGCGCAGTGCATCGGCAAATGTTTGAAAGAATTATACTAAGCGAAAATGGAAGATTTTGCGTCACTCGGTATTATTTCAACAACGAAGTCAACTGCCTAACTAAAGTAAAATATTATTATTATTATTTATAATAATAATTATAAAATATTATTAATATTCGTGGCAGTAAGTTATAATAGCAGGTTCATTTAGCAAGAATAGACGTTTGAATTTTTTTTTTGCAGTGTTGCTGGGTTTTCTAAAAACGCTGGATAATTACAGGTAACCTTCCAAGGCACTTCTTTTAACGGGAGCAGTTGTCATGATTTTTCATAGATTTAGTGTAAGTTCTCCATGGGACAGTGTAATTCGTATTACACACACACGTATGGGATGAATGAATTGCTTCTAAGCAGCGCCATTCTACGCGGCAGGTAGAAAAGATTACAGGCCACGTTTATTACTGGAAATGAAACTGATATGGTAGATTGATTATCTTTTCGTAACCAGATGAAGCGCTATACCTTGATGGTGATCAGTGAGTGCAGGTTTACTTAATAAAAAAGAAAGAAAAACCCAAACTAAATTTTAGGAAATCTCAATCACCCGTTAATGAATTATTAAGTTGTAATCTCCCTGGTTATTGATTTGCCCCCATCGGGACTATTTTTTATTTTTCATCCAAAAATACATTTTTCACCCTTTTTTGAAGGTCTCCACTTAAGGTGCATTATCCTACAACAGCCATATCCCATTCGCCTTGTATAAATATGCCAAACAAGTTTTTAGTTACTTCTTTTAGGAATGCATGTATATTCCTGTTGCTTAAGCGTCCTCAGTCGCGTTGTTTGAATAGACATGTAAACGCCTGCTAAACCCCGGACTTCTGCTGCACAACTGAATACATTTTGTTGACAGACAAGAACTGTCTTTGCATAATACTGTTCTTTTTTAGCACCGTCTTGAAAACGGAGCGTTTCCACAGCTATTTGCACTTGCAAAGTTCCTATTGTACTTAGTTTTTGTCATAAGAGAAATTTACAAAGATACATGCATAATTTATCACAGGCAAACTATATTAAAGCTCCCGCTGTATATTTAAATATTAATTCTTTAATTTAACGAGAGGAAGCAAAACCAAAAGAATATAAAAGTACATTTAAAAGAATATAGCAGACTGGTCTATGTTTACCTATTTTTAATTGGTTATATACAAGTAAAAATTGAAATCATAGACCCATAGGCCTACAAGTATGTCAGCTTTATTACCTGGAAATTTCCCTTGATTTTGTTTATACGGATAGGCCTATGTAAAAATGCCTCAGTATCATTCAATATTGCAGGTTTTAGTTGTAGCTTGAACATAATGATTACTTAATGGCCTTTGTATTTGAAATAGTACTAATGATTTTCTTAAATTAAAATAAAATATATCAAATGGAAGAATCACTTTCAGAATTAAGAAACCGCTTAGTCAGGTATATATCACTTTCAGAGTGTCATGGTTTTTGACAAGGTCTACTGACAGGCCTTATTGAGACATCAGGTTTTTTTTCTTTTTTTGCTTATTCAGATCTGAGGAGAATGGGTGGTGAATTGCTGAGCGCAGGTGTAAAACCCAGTGCTGTTCCCCTTTGCAGCAGTTGGTGGTTGTTTTGTCACGTAAACTCGCGTTTGCTTGTTTATCCCACCAGCTGGTGTTGCTTTGTTCTGCTTATCTGCTGTGCTGAATCCGTAGTAGGGCTGTTTGCCTTAAAGGGGAATCCCACTCAGAAAACCATGCTCCATCACTTCTGTTCACCAATTTAGTATGTCTGGTGGAAACTGTACAACATGCAGTTAGTGAAGAGAAGCAACATTGTGTGTGTATATA
>JAABNY020000002.1:1268972-1287615 GCA_015164015.2 Brevimyrus niger | reverse complement strand
ACACACGCACACACACGCACACACACACATGTTAAAGCTGATTACTGAATAACAAAGCCCCTTGAATTCTGGCTTCTTTGAGATTTCAGTATTGCCTCAAGTTCATTTCTGCACCACCTGACCCGCGGACATGATGGGCTGCAAAGGTCAACGCTTTCAAAAAGTTGCTCCAGCCTTGTACTCTGTGACCGGGTGACCTCTGCACGAAGGGGGGAGGTGATATTTGCATTCTATATCGAGGGGGCCGGCCCCGTCTTTGTAGTTAACGACAAACCTCGGCAATAAAGCAGAGCTAACATGTTTGTTCATATTCTCAGAAGACAGAAGGAGTATGGTGCAAGCAGACAGTAGCCATGCATTTTTTTTCCCCAGCTCACAGTAAATGATGGCTGTTCACCAAATGCGAAAGACACCCTTCAACTGTATGATAAACATCCGTGAAGTAAATATGGCATTTTCTTCAGCGTAGGACCGTAAGGTTATGGAACTGTCTGAAGGAATTACTGGCTATACATTCAGTTCAGTTGCTTTTTTCCGCAACGGTGCCAGTTTTCCTGTTATTTGCAAGACTTAACATAATACTAAAGACATTCTGAGCTTTTAAAGTTTGTCTTTTTGAACAATAAATACACATTATTATGTTGTTAGTATCTGATCCAGGATACTGCATTTTTAGCATATTTTCACTGCGGCGTTGATACACGGAGGAAGAAATGCACCACTCGCATGATATTTTTTAATAAGGCTAATCTCAACATACCAGCTTTGACTTTAGTATTCTTTTCACACAACAACACGTTCTGTCCATAGCAAGGCAGTAACACTGAAGAAGCTAAGGCAGAACAGTTGGGCTTGCATATAAATTTGCACTGACATTTGGTATGTATTTTTAGACGTTTATGTGCCCTTTAGGTTATGCCAAGAATATTGGTCTCTTGGAATAAAAGAATGATTGCACTTGGGACTTGAATTAGCTTGATTTCTTACCTGTTATGTACTCAAGCTACCTAGAGACTTAATGGCAGCACAGATTTGTTTTGTTCATGTGACAACTGGTACTGAGCTCTGCATGCTTACTTGTTTAAAACCATAAATAATATTGAGTTTGATTACTCAGCCATAAGAAAAACTAGGTGTTTTAATCCCACAGCCCAAATTATAAGCCTTAATCAAATTAATTTGTTTGAACCAGTCTAATGTGGACAACCATAACCTTAAAAATCTTAATCTAGTATTTTAATCTTCACTGTAATTTGCAGTAAAATATTCCAGTGGCCCAGACCACTCCTTTTCCCAATGCAGTTGAGCAGTTTTTTTATCGTTTAGAGATGTCTAGGCACTCTGTATAATATGACTACTGTTTTGCATCTTGAGAACACATGTTGTCACTTTCCTTTTTGTGTCAGAGCTTTAAAGGGTTAATTAGTATGTTTTCTTTAGATATTCATCATATTCTTGTAACAATAGTTTACTTGTTAGTAGAGTCACACCCAGTCGTCCTGCTTTTGTCCCCTAAGTTTAATAAGCTCAAGACACCTGATTTTAGACACGATGACTCACCTTGACTTCTCTAACAGCTACATAAATACCTAATTTGTGACCCTTTGTGCAACAGAACTGGTATCTGATATGCCAGGCCAAATACTTCATACGTTTATTTTTGTACTCCATACAAGCTAAAGGTACCGGCTGTTTTTTTGTAAGGAAGCTAAACATCTGTGCATCATTCTAAGATTATGAGATTTCCCTGCTGTCCCAGCCGTCTTGAATTTTCACTGCTATTGTATATCACTGAGCTACTTTAAACTGGATTTTATACCATGAGAACAGCCTACATTGCCTTCAAGCAAAAAAAAAGAAAAAAAATGTAGAAAATACAGTTAAAAAAAACCCCATCTTCTAAGAATCCAAGTTATTCATCAGATGTTCTGTACTGACATGGTTGTTACACAATTGTCTTTTAAGGACTTTTTCCTCTGAGCACTTTTTCCCTTTATTTCAGCCTTGTACGATTTTTAAATGTCAAATAAATAAATTATGTTGATGGATGTATGAACTGTTTATAGCCAGGGGTGTGAAAAAAGAAAAACAAGTAATTACCTTAGGAGAAGAGGCAGGCTCTTTTTGGTCTTTTATAGAGTCGGTTTCCAGGAACAGTGATATTAATTTTCCATTACTGATCTATACCATCACTGGGGGAATTGTTAAGCTTTCCACCATTGAGGACCAATTAAAGACAACGAAAGACTCCAACTCTACAAAGGACATTATCAATGAGCCGTACTCATTTATTCTTATCCTGAGCAATTTCAGAGCAGCTGGGTGAAATTGAGGCAACAGAGAGTTAATTGAATATTCATGATTACATTAATGAAGTTTGGATTAAATGCTACTTGGCAGCCAAAGCAGTCTTTACATGGAAACAACAAACCATTTCCAATCAATTACACTCATCAACAGCTCCAAACTGAATGAGCTTAACTTTCTCAAAGCTGTTTTTCCATAACTCAAAAATAAGTCGAGACTCTTGGTTTAACAAGTTGTTTAAAAAAAAAAAAACATCTGTCAAAAGTCTTAGGTTATACTTGGAGTTATTGTGTCCTGCTTCAGAATCTTAGCAACACCTGAACTAAGCTCAGCTTTTTTCCACTTTTTCTACCTTTCTTGGTAATTCAAGTAACTTGTCTGTGCCAAACTTATGTTAAAACTCAGCATTTTAAAGACTCACGAAAGCAGCAATAAAGCTTCTTCATGCAAGTTAAGGCACCAAACAATTTTTTTCAGATTTAATTGCAGCATTATGCCATTACTGCCAGCACATTTTAAACATAGGTTACGATTATCAGTAAAATTTCCTTCTCATCAATCTTCTGAAGAAGGTAGACACACCTTGTATTGATATACAGTAACAATTACAACAGTAAAAGTTCTGACAAGTCTCCTTGATATTGGCTGTTTTATTGAGTTGTGGATTTTTTGTTATTCATTTGTTAACATCATTGCCTAGAAGCTAAAGTGGTGGTGGGGGGGGGGGTTGGAAGGGAGATGTCATTGTGGTTATTAGATCACGAATCGGGGGTCGGTTTTTGACGAAGTGCTGGTTGGCTCGGCCCGGCTGGTAAAACGCTTCTTGTTTTTCCCTTTTGTTGGTTATGTGTCTGGGCTAATGTGAAGCAGGATTTATGAGTTATCTTTATATGTGCTTAGGTATCAGTGCCGTGCTTAACGCTATGGGAATTGGCCTGAGGTCGTGTGTGTTCAGGAGAGTTATTACCTGCTTGGACATGCCTGAAGGCTGGCAGGCAAAAAGAAGAAAATATCTCGCTATCCTTCATTGATGCAGCACATTAATTTTACCCAGCTGAAAATCTGATTTGATTAGATTTTTTTTTTTTTTATAGAAGACGTGTCTTGTAACACACGGACGTCTGCCTGTATTTTTCTATAACGGAGACAGTAATGCCACAGAAGCTAAGTGCGATGTCTTAGCTAGCATTGTTTGTATTTTAAGGAAGGCCTCATGTGCTACTTTGAAGTTAGTTAACTGTAACAGTCCTTTAGCAGTAATATAAAAACATGTTGCCATTTGTTCTGTTCTCTGCATTTCCTAATTTTTCATGATATCAATGTTTTTGATTTTGTTAGTAACTTAAAAAAAATAAACTTTGTATGCATATAGACTGTAGCATATCATTAGCTAAACATTTTTTAAAGCCTCAAACTCTAGCAGAACATGTTGCAATGATTACAGACCAACACACACAGCTCTTCTCCAAATCCAATTGTGGGTAATGTGTTGGAATGCCTAACCCTCTTGTAAATGAAAATCTTGAATCGATTTCTTTTTTTTTTTTTTGTTTTTTTTCCCTTGTGCACTCAACAGTGCAAAGTCCAGGAGCCGAGAGTCCTGTGAAAATCACAAGTCCTGGGTTAAAAAGAAATAATGAATAGCAGCTATTTTTGTTATCGGTGATGCGCTTGAAGAGTATGTGGAAATAAATCAGTTGAATGAATGGATCGAAGGCTTAACTTTATCTGCGTTATATCTGGCTGAATCCCGTTATTATTTTCAAAGGGAGAAAGTGATGAGGGTGGAAGGTTACTGAAGTAACTTTGTTGTATTCCCTCCAAAATGTTAGGGAACAGACAGATCAGCTATATTCCCTCCACCCACATACCTCCCCCCCCCCCATTCTTTCCACGTTAGCAGTCATTATCAGGACTGTATTTATATTTGTAACAATAAATTAAATAATCTGAAGGAATGACACTGTAAAGTCATATCTTACATTTTCGAGCTGAAAACCAGCCTCTTGCTTGAAATTGTGAGTTATCGTTTAAACACGAACAGTAAATGTACACCTTGGATGAGTAAGAACAAATGCAATTTGTGTCATGCACGTACGTCAACGTCACTGTTACATATGGCAAAAACGAGCGGCTACTTCTGAAACCAGCCCCACAACACTCCAGCAAACTTTCCTGCGATTCGCTGCGGCTGCACTCCTGCGATTTCTTTTCCTCTTACCGACGCAATTTAGGAAAATTACTTTCTTGTGTGGCGAAAATGCAGCGTTTTATTTGATTTTTTTTATTGCATAATCTACGTCGGCACTGGGCAGGAGCATCCTCATTAAGAGCATGTATGTCTTGGGAAATGGGAGCCAAGGGAAATCTAGTGAAGGATCTTCATCCTTTCCTCCTCTCCAAATCCCCCTGGCATCCAGCAGGTTTTCGGCACAGAGCGGCCCTTGGCCACGTTGGTCCCGCCCCAGCTGCCACAAGGGCCCGGGCTTAGAGCTGGAATCTTCAGCAGACCACGAAGAGTCCATCTGTGGGCGCGTTTCTCCCAGGATGGAAAGCAGCCGCCTTGGCCGCGCTGCTCTTAGAGGGAGGAACGCGAGGAAGAAAGGGCCCCTCTGTCCCTACAGTTTACAGAGCTGCTTGCGGCGATATGGATCCCGCTTGAATCCCACCCAGATTCCTCTTCCAGCTATAATTTTTCTCCCTTTCAAAGCTCCTTTGAGAATAAGTGAAAGTTAAGAGTGCAGCGCTCCTGGGCAGCGCACCACGTGAGCTGATAGCGTGGTGCCCGCTGCTGTCACTGCAACAGACTTCCTGTCTTGGTCGCTCCCTCCCTGCGTATCACTGGCTGGACTCCTCGGAGTTTGGGATTTAGCGGCCGAGGCGTCTGTTGAAGCGAAATATGTAATTTGTCTTTTGTGGCGTGGGGAGCCTCAGATGCACTCGTGTGGTAGGGAAGATGCTCAGTAAGCTTTCTTTTTGGGACTGTTTAGTCATGCGGGATGTGATTTTCTCAGCATATATACATTATATACATGTTTTGCCGAATTTCACAGATGTATTTCTGGATCTGTGTGATGAGTTTTGTGTTTTGTTTTTTTTTCATACAAACTGCATTAAAATGAATCCGATGTATTTCTATATCAGAAAAGGGCTTGTTACCATGTAACCCTACCTTTTGTAATGGATCCCATTGCTAATGGTTTTTTTTGTTCAAGAGTAAATCTTTAGTGCAGCTGCATATGTTCAGTTGTAAATATATAGCTGTGTAATGCTATGTGTTACTTTCTTGCACCTCCATTATGAACTGTCAGATCTAAGTATTCATGAAGATTAACTTGCTGCGATGGACAATTTTGACATGTCTCGATTATTCTTCAGACGGATATTAATTGCAGAAACATGTTCGGCTCTTTTAAAAACTGCTTTTGTTGTAAATATGCCAAACCAACAGATTAGATTACATCTACGGTTCTATAGATTACAGAATCATCATAAATCATTAATGATAATTACTGTTCTTGCCTAAGGACTTACACCAAGTGGAGTCTCAATATATAAGATGTATTTGATTTCATTATTAATACTAATAATAATAATATTCAGGCTGGTGTGTATAGCTGTTTATTAGCAAATAAAATGTTCTATAATTTCTTCATTCTCTGTCCTTTTGGTTGACGCAGTTCATGATGGTGGTGATGATGATTATTAATTATTCATTGGTTATCAATGTGTTTGTCAGGGGATGCCCTCCGCTTACAAAACAGCTCTTTGAATATTTCCTTAACGCGCTGCCAGCATGGGGCCCATTGAGGGAGATATGAATGGTGACAGTTGAAGGGCCCGAGCGGACTGAGCCCGGCGCTCCAGTCTGCCAGCGCTCCCCGCCGTTCCATTGTATCGCTCCTCCAGCACATGGATATTTTGGGTTGAGGGGGATACCAAATCATGTGCTTATATTCTTTCTTGGAATGCATAAGGGGAGGTGTTGTGGAGTGAACTGGAATGGGTGGGGGGGTGAGATGCCCCTCATGGGAATTTTCTTTTCTTTTTTAGAGGAACTTGAGAGCATTGTCATGGGTTAAAAAAAAAAAAAAGTATGAATGAACTTCATTTGCATGGGCTAAATAAATGAGTAAAACGCACACTTTAATTGGTGGTATTCAAGTCAGCCTAAGTCCCGTGTTCGGCTATACAAAGAAAGTAGGACAGGGAGGTGCATAAATGCCCCCCACCCCTGAGTATTGCCCCCTACTCCCCAATTTTTTGGCCATGTGTTGTGCTAGAAATGGAGGGATTCATAAACTGCAGTAAAGCTTGACTGTGCTTGACTGTGAAGTTAATCAGGGCTTACTTGCAGGGCGAGCGGGCATTTAATTGCAATAATTATGGAATATAGGCAGGCTTTTTCAGGTCACTTATATAATTTAAATAATTATGATTCTAGCTCCTATGAACACATAACTGCTGTCAAGTGCAGACTCGGGATTTTGAAAGAGTAAATGGTTCACATATGCTATCGCTGATACTGCCAAGTCTGTCTCTGTGGTAACCCAGGAGAATGGAAATATTTCAATGCCATGCATTTAATAGTTATAGTGATGTTAAATAAGTATCCATTAATAGACGCCTTAGAAGCAGCACCTGGTTAAACAAACAGCAATGCATTTTCATCTCTTAGCATTTTTTTGAGCTGTCTAGCAATAGGTTACATGAGCACTTTTATTCCAATGGGAGTGCTCGCGAACTTTTCAAGTTTCTTTGCGGAATCGATGCGTGTCACGCAAAGTCGTTTTTCACCAAAACGAAATTCCTAAGGCGGATATCACGGAAACATTTCTCACTCTGGGTGACAGAAGAAAATCTGTTAAGCATCGAGAACGGCGGGGAAAGTCAGGGGTGTGCGTGCATCTGTGTTGAGTGGGCGTATTGGGGTTGTCAGGGTGTGTGTGTGCGTGTGTGTGCGTGTTGGATGGGGGCTAGAGAGCTGACCTCTCATGGCTTCTGACACTTGCACAGTTGTGGCTGCAGCAGAACCTGCTGATCTTCCCTAACTAAAGGCGAAAGTGTTCAAAAAGGTGGAGAAACTTGGGCTACGTGACGCACCTGAGACGTAGAAAGGCGGAAGGCAGGAAAAATTCAGAAAGATGTAGCAAGGGAATGGTACGTTCGTATTTTCTCTGCATTTTTAAATGAGGACTTTATCATTAAAGATTACTACAGATTTAATTGTGTTCTGTAACGAAAATCTTAATATTTTCTGTGGCAAGACTATTGGTATATAGGTTTTAAATATAGGATTTAAACTTATCCAGAGTTCTGTAATTTCAGTACGATTTCCCATTCTGGACAATGTGGAGTAACTGCACTGCAGACAGTAGTGCAGGAAGCCGAGGTGGGGGGGTATCACTCGGAGCCCCCGTGTCTGTTTTGGCAGAGAATGTCATTTATCTTGCAATGGCTCACAGACAACTTCATGATTATTTCTCCTAAAAAGACTACCACCATTAGCCGTCGATAGCTATGAATGATAAAAAAAAGAACTTTGGTTAAGTATTAGTCGGTCCAGTTTTCAGTGACCTTTCAGTGTCCGGCGCCGATGACTGCAGGTGTGCCCTAAGGAGACTGACCACTTTGGGGTTTGCCAGGGCTGTAAGTGTGTATATATATTGTCAATTCCATGTAGTATCTTCTCATTTCAAATGTAGAAGTGGGAACTAAAAGAAAGTGTGTTATGCATGTCACTGGATTCTGTGTGCGCATTTTTGAGGAATCTGATTTCAGCTCAGAGTCCCAAATCTCTGATACATATTGCAGTATTGGCTTATATGCAGGGGAGTTGCTGAGGGCAAAACTGTTTACACTGATACTGAGAACACCCATTTTACAATTAACTGCAGCTGTTCTACGGTTCCTGCACCATAAGGCATGGGGTCTTTTGGGAATAGAGTAGTACGCTCTAAGTAGTCCAACCCGGCTATCCGGATCAGAATATACCAGGGATACAGTTTCCTGATGGAGGTTTTAACAAGGAAGTGATTGCTAATTGCTTCCCTGTTGCTTTGGTGTCGGCGAGCTCACATCTGTGACAAAACTTTGTGCCAAAAACTCATTATTGGGAAACACTTCACAAAGACTTGGGGAAGGATGACCAATCAATTAATTAAAGCAAGACAGCTTTAAAAAAGAAAAGAAAGGAAAAAAATGTTTTACACACACAATAATAATGTATAAAGGAAGGCGATTGTGTGCTTTAAAAGTAGTTCTCATATCCAATGTTAAAAGTCAGGATTTCAGCAAGACCATTATTTTAGTGTTAGCTGAGTAACAGCACTTTAATAAAGAAGAAACATTCGTGCCCAAAAAAATCATTATTGGGAAACACTCCACAAAGACTTTGGGAAGAATGACCAGTCAATTAATTAAATCAAGACAGCTGAGAAAAAAAAAACAAAGAAAGGCTGTTAAATGTTATTAGGATAAGAAGATCAAATGTTAAAAGTAAGGATTTGAGCAATACCTTTATTTTAATGTTAATAAAGGGGAAAAAAACTGTTAAATTATTAATAAAAAGCAATTTATAAAGGATTTTTAAGGTGTCTGCTGTTTCGAGGGGATATGCTTGGGAAAAACGTTGTTCGTTGTAATCACCGTACAGCATAAACACCAATCAGATGGAAAAATAGGAATCGATTTTGAATAAAGGCCGTAAACTGCTGATCTCACCTCATTCAACAGATCAGCAGGTTTCACTGGGTGCATTTTAATGGGTCACTCTATTATACATTGGTGTAATTAATAATAAAAACATCCATGTTGCAAAATAAGCATTAAATTCTAACGCACCAATTTTTTCCCCATTGGTGTAGTTTCCATCTCAAAACGTTATTTATAATGAAACCTGATTTCAAAGGAGACAATCATGATATTGGATAAAATGTGCAGGGCTGCATGAAAGAAAAAAAAAAACAGATGAGAGGGAGAAAGAAAGGAGAGGTAGAAGGAGGATCAACTGCAAAGCCCAGTGTTCCCATGGTAACTTGTTTATGTTTCACACTGGTGCATCTTGTAAATCCAATTGGAGGGAGAATGGGGCCCTGTCCACTGTGAGGCCTGAATGGACCGGCAAGCGAACGCTGGGCCTTAAGTGAAAGCTCGGCTGGTTTGGAGGCCCACGTAAGTGAAGAGGTGGGAACAAAGGACGTTGCGTTCGCTTTTATCTCTGAAAGTTTATTAATGGGCCCCTTAACCCTAGACATTTGAGAGATCCTTGCTTTTAAGGTTTCAGTATGAACCCATATTGCGGTGTTGCATATCCACCGTACTTTACATTAATTACTTTTTTTAAGTTGCTACTTCCTACTTACTATTATTACTAACACGCTTACTTTTTATTTGTAACATTTATATGTCCTCTAAACCTTACTGGATATAATCTAAAGAAAAATGCTACGCTACGTAAAAGTCCTATTTCATTTACTTAAAACTGAGAAGTGTAACAGCAGTGCAAGGTGAACCCGTCATAATTTTTGATGTGTGTAACATGTATGTGTAATGAAACGGGGCCGTTTCCTGGGCGCTTGTGTAAGCTAAAACCATATCAAGCACATCTGATATGTTGAATATGGGCCAAAGATAAGATTTAGTGCATTGTTATGACAAGCACTATCCAAAGACGTGCGATAGCATCGAACAAGATGAGTAGCTTAACGGCGGGATGTGATGCTATTAAATACATATTTCAAAAGTCACTGTTAATTTTGCTGAATGCTTGTCCTTCTTTGAAATTTGGGTCTGCCTCTAAAGTGCCTAAATGCTGTTAGATACCCTCTTTTATTCACAATTGTGCAACACAAATAATTATAGAATTCACTTTTAATCGCCCCAGTAAACTATGAAAGACTATAGTCATTCAGCTGCAATGGATTGCTGCAAGGCTTCATATATATATAATATTTGTGTGTGTGTGTGTGTGTGTGTGTGTGTGTGTGGGACATTTCATCTGGGGACAAAAAAAAAATCTGTTAGGCATTGAGAATGTTGAGGAATTTCAGAGGTACGTCTCAGAATATGTTCAAAGTCAGTCCATGTTTGGCAGAACATGGCAAAATATATATCCTTCCAGATCACACTTGGGTGAAAACTTACAGACTGCCGTTGATGCGTCTGAGACCCTCATAGCAGCCATAATTGTTAAAGCAGCAATATTGACTGTACTGGTACCTGATTTTGACAAGTTTATAGGATGTTGGCATGGAAAGGAACTGGTCGAGCTTCCCCTTTTGAGGAAAATGTAAAAATTCATCTGAATAATTAAAACTGATCTTCTGTTGTACTCTAGCCTTTCAATTTAAATACAACTTTCGTTTGTGGTTGTGCATTGTGGACTGACTACATTGCAGGAGTGCACTGAGTAGGTTTAGTAGGCTGGTTTGTGACATGTATTTGCATTTATATCGACAGTTCGGTTAGATTTAGTTAGATTCTGTTAGCTGGTCCCTCCCTCAGAAAACAGTCGCACCATTGTTTCAAACCTCCATGACTGGCAAGTGATGTAACGTTATTTTACACAAAACCCAGTTGTTTGGGATGCAACGTACTGGACCCTTATCCAAAGCGTCCATCATTGGTGAGGTTCTTATCTGAAAAAAGTATTACTTACAGACACCAAAAGGAACGCTATGTGACTATTGTATGCTGTGTACATTTTGTAATGTCTACTGTGACAATTTGAATGATTGCAATGTATCTCTCAACACAAGCGTCTATTTTTGTTTAAGGATCTTGTCGTTCCAAACAAACTGTAGTAGCATTAGCATTTTATGCCATTTTTGAATAGACGTTGTCCCCGTTCTTCATATCCCCACTCCGGAATGACACAAAGTGGCTGTTTGCAGAGGGCGGAAAGCAGAGCCGGGACATTTGCCAGCTTAAAAGAAAATGTTTTCGGTCGCCCTTCTCACCTTCCACCTTCCAATCAAAAGACACCCACGGAGACAACAATGAAACTAAACGCCGTCACCTGATAGCGCTCTTAAGGAATGGCTTAGCAAACCAAACAGGTCCAGGAGGCCAAACACAGGAGTCTGTGTTATCCAGACAAAGTGAAACCACACCATGCCTTAGGCGAAACAGAGTTCAGTTTCTTTTTCTCTAATCGTGAAAGCCCCCCCCCCCACCCCCCCCACTCCCTGCGCCTCTTAAAGTAAACCTCAAGAAGACGGCGTTGTCTCCATGATGGGCCTTCGGTGAAAGACCCCATCGCAATGGAGAATCTGATTTCACTTACACGAGCGGAATGGGCTAGAAAGTTCAAAATCAATACCAGCTACCAGAATCTGAAGGCCCCATATCAATAGATACATGGTAATGCGCAAATAGGAGTTAGGGTTAGCATATCTGCCTTCTCAAGTTACTGTTTCCTCCATCCAGTCCATTACGAAAATGCTTTAGCGCTCTGTAGCCTTCTCTCAATCTCCTTTGCGTCCGTATGTCATTAGTTCTTTTTTTTTCTCTCTAGATGCTGTGTTTTCTAGGTAGCCTTTTCTTGTCTTGACATTCTGGGCAAGGACCATGAAATCTGAGAACCACGTTATTTCTAATAATTACGTACCACACGTATTCTGTTTTTAAGTCAGCGTTAAGCAGAGACCCTATTACATACATAGTAAAATATATTCTGTGAAAATCTTAATACTTCGATTTTTTTGCTGCTCTGTGAAGTAACCTTTAACACGACCTTCCACGTGTAACGGTAATCTAGGGATAGATAAATGCAAAAAGCGATATATAAATTATGGCCCTGAATGCTAGACAGCATAGTGTTTTTAAAATATGCCAATATAAATAAAAGGATGTAATTTTTAAAATTATTTAGGACAGTTGCATAAGAAATTTGACTTGTAGTTAGAGGTATTGGAAGTCAAATATCAGACAGAATGTATGAGAATACAAGGAACTTCTTTACAGGATCCACAAAAAGTGACTATATCTATATTGTCTTGCTTTTCCATTGTTTCTTTCAAATGACTTATAAAACAGTGCGGGCTAAGTTCGATACAATACTTTTATCATTATACATGAAATACATGAAGGATCCTCACACACTGAACTATTTCACACATGGAACTAAATTAATTTGTTTGCTTGTTTATTCACATCAGCATGCTGGTCAAACGTGGATCCAAGTCTGACTTGTAGCAGATAGTTGGTATGGGAATCCTTTTAAACAGCCAATTAAAAAATTATTGATTTCTATCCCTTAGACTAGTCTTTTAAGCTGGAGTTTAGAGGAAATAACATCTAATAAAAAGAGTAGTATTAATAACGTTAAAAATCTGTCAACAGCAGTATGTCTCAATGGGAGCTTGGGGATTTCAGACAAAGTAATTGCAGGTTTTTAGTTTCCAAGTGTGGCTACGTCATTGTGATCTGGTCCCTTGGGTTGTTTTGGTGGGGCAGAGGGAACACACAGGGCAATAATGTACGCTATAAAAGGGAATATTGAGATATACGGCATTGTTGTACATAGTTCCTGTCTGAGAATGGAGTCTGAGTGATGCTGAAATGAGGGAACATTCCACTTAAACGCATATTACTGCCTGTGCTGTGAATTTTTCTCTTCGAATTCCAAACCACAGTATTGGTCTTCATTGACTGCTGCATCTGGGAGTATTTTGATTATACTCTTTGTTGCACATGTTAAATGACCTTAGTGTAGGCCATAGGTTTGTATCTCTTAAATTACAATGCTTGTGAAATAGTGTTGTACTTTGAGTATCCACAAATTTCAGTGTAAACATTTTCAGTTTAAACATAATTACATGTATATGAAATGTTAAAGTATCTTGTAGTAATGTTGTAAATCTATATAATTAATGGAAAATAGTGCCATTAATGTCAACGTTTGACTTAATATTTATGTGCCATATTTTTAAGTTAGAATTAAATTTGAAAGTAAAGAAAATTAAGATTTCGTTCAATGCACGATTTCTATAAAAGGATGTTAAGTAAACTGCGAACTGTAACAGCAATATTTACTTGTTAAAAGTTTATTCAACAACAATGATGCAATGAGTTTGTGTCATCTGTCGTATTTTTATTATATCACAAATCAATTCAGATATTTTCAGTGGACTTGTATGCTTGTGTCATCTGTATGTGACACCCATTGGAATTGTGATATTTTTTTTTTTTTTTATAAATCATAAAATTTTGTCCATTAAACTCAAACCATTAAGAGTTATATAAGAAATGAGTGTTATGAAGTTCACTGCTTTATTTATAGAGCTGTGACTTTACGTATTTTCCTTAATAAATGTCAGAAGGTTGAATCATCACAAAAGTTCATAGTATTGCTTTTCATGTTGCATCCTGAACCTGAGGGTACTAAGTTTTGTCTGACGTGCTACCTGAGGTATTTTGTGCTTGAAACTCCCTTTTTTACCTTTTCAGTGTCTTGACAAGGTATCTTCAAATATTCCATGTGTAAATAACATACTATAATCCAGCTTACATGCCTTTTTAGTGAAAAAATCTCCTGCAGTCTCTTTAAATTTATATGAAACTATCTATATGAAATGTAAGTATCTAAGTGTTATTGTAGTACAATGAAGTACTGTAGTTTTCAAAAGAACCATTCTGTGTAATTACTGGTAGGTTATACAAAACAGCATATCCATTGATGTGCATGTAAACATTATTATAGATTTTTTTTTTGCCTAACAAAGTAGCCTGTCTTTATGGCAAGGCTGTCTTTAAAGTGGAGGGAAAATTAGCATTTCCCATGCTTATAATGCTGCATATTGTGTTTACACAAAGATCAAAGGAATTGATATTGATATTTCTGCCCAGCATAATTAGCACTAGCACATACTTGCTGGCCATTGTTTCATCTTATTGGGTGTGATTCTAATTTACGCGCAAGATAAAGGATGAATCGACTGCAGAGCAGAAAGACATTTCATGGAATTGAGTTAAAAAAAAAAAAAAAAGAAGAAGTTTTATAGGAGCCAGCAGAAGGGAGGCTGTCTTGAATCCAACAAGAAATGGGATAAGCTACATGCAGAAGGCTATCAAAAAATAAGTGTGAAATGTGTCGATATGAAGAGGAGGTGGTAAATTACATGTTGAAGATGCAGTGATGGAGCGTAGAGCAACGCTACAGGCAAGGTGATGCTAAAGAGTGAGCTACCTAAGGCAAGGGGAACAGAGGGGCCCACAGAGATGTATCTGAGTATTAATGCAGGCCTGTGATCATGCATTAGGACTGAGGCGTCCCTTTGGCGTGAGCGGTGTGGGGTGAAGCAGTAGGCGACCTCCTCGAGATTCTCGGGGAGTGAGGTGGTCGTGATTGCGGGGCTGTAGGACATCACTCGGCAAGCCCTCACACTTTCCTGGCCTCGGTGTCGCGATTCCACTGAGCCGACCTCATCCTTTTCGGGGGAACTCCTATTTCAAGCCGTTTCCCCTCAAGGCGGGAATCGAAAATCAGGGCGGGGAAGGGCTAGACAGCCATTGCCCCCTGGCAATGTGAAGTCTCAATTAAACTCACCGTGTTATATAGTTTTTATAGTCGCATTAGTGTTTATGCATATTATAGATGTCACTCAAGACCTCACGCTTCTGTAGAAGCAAAATGATCATATACTTGCAATTACTAGGAAAAAAAAAATATCGATATGTGCTGAAATTCTGAAACGCTTAGAAAAATGCATCAGTTGTCCATAGGAAATGCATCCCAGGATGGGGTATTGCATGCCTTTGTGGCTAAATGTTCTTATTTTCAGAAATGCCTGTTCACCTAGTGAAAAGAATAGTTTCTAGACTGTAGAGTAACATGAAGGGTAGTTGAAGTGTACCGTGTTTGTCCTTCGCCTTTTGGCTACTGTGACAGCTGTATCATGTGACTGCTCCTGCTAGCAGCATGCATTGGAGGTATATCTTTGAACCAGACTGACAGATGAGATCAGCATATGACTTAAGCAGAATTTAAAGCAGCTGCGGGGACAGCAAAATACGCACATTTAATAAATTATGTGAAGAAAAATCCTTATACCATATAACAGGATTAGATGACATTTATGAAAATACCCACCTTTGAAGTAGCAGCCTAAAGCAATTATCAAAATATTCTACACGAGCGCATGTATCACACATCGCGCAAAGTTAACAGTCCGCCTGGAGTGAAGCAACAGAGATTTGATATTGGTTTAATTTGTTTGATGCTTCTGTGCTTTACTTAGCTGTTGGCTTTTATTTCCAGGTTTCAGCCAGGGAAAGGCTTGGTGATTTATCCCGAGATTGGGGACAAGCTGGACATTATTTGTCCGAAGGCAGATGCCGGAAGGCCGTATGAATACTACAAGTTGTACCTGGTGAAGAAGGAGCAGGCGGATTCCTGCAGCACAGTCATGGACCCCAACGTGCTGGTGAACTGTAACAAGCCGGAGAAGGACATCAAATTCACCATCAAGTTCCAGGAGTTCAGTCCAAACTACATGGGCCTTGAATTCAAAAGGAACATCAACTACTACATCACATGTAAGCAGCACAATTAACTCTCCTTCTCATTTTCCTAAAGAGGGGTTTGATAAATGTTGTATTCCCTGATGCATCTCGGATCGAAATAGCCCTGGACACTTCTCTTGTGGCCTGGTTAGAAATTATTAAATCCAGCGTAATCCTCGCTGATGGCTAGAGAGGATTATCCGGTTTGAGTTTGGTGACTTCAAGGATCTTTCCTTCCACTAGCACCCAAAGCTAGAACCTCATTTTAAAATCAGACATTCATTTTACATGCAAGGTTTTCTGTATAATAATACACGTTTTTAGGTCGGCTCGAGTCATACGTGCAATATCTAAACTGGCCTTTCTGCGTGACGTCATTGTCTTTTTTGTTTTACAAAGAGCCTGAAAGTCTGGAATGCTGATTTGTTTCATTTAAAAGGCATAAATGGCTACCCAAAGGCAGATAATTTGAAACCACAGCAGAAGAGGGGGGAAAAAAATGAAAAAGTTGCCCCCACCCCATAGGGAAAAAGTGGGCTGTTTCTGACCCTGAATGTTTGAGAAATGTGATAAACAGGATTAGTTGTCTGCTGTGGTGCTGCCTCACTCACTGGCCGTGTTTTTCCTTCCCACTCTGACTTGATAACCCGTGTTAACGGCCTGACTCGCTTAATGGGCAGTCTGCTTGAGTGGGGCAGGTCTTGTTAATTACTTTTGACATGGCTGACCCGTAGACTTGTTGGCATGTAGCCCGTGACATCACCTGACTTCACGACCTTTGACCCAGGCTCCGAGTCCCCTTACGCTGTGGAGGGTTTTGGTTCTCGGCGACATGCGCGGCAGGATCTTTGGCGTGGGCTGCGGCGTGGGCCTCGCCACGTTCCGGCCCACTTCTGGCACGTCGGACGCAGCGTAGCCTCTAACGGAATGCAACCCAAAACAAAGCTGACTCGGTAGTCCACATAGATAAATGCCAAACCATATGTTAACCTGAGTCAATGTTGTATCACATCTCTTTTTTAAAAAAAAACAAATGAATTCCACACTGTTGTTAGGGCATTACACGTGAAAAATCTGGAAAAGTGCCCCATAATTTAGCTTATTTATTTTCCTTCTTTTTTTCCCTCCAAATCAGAGTTGCAAATTTCAGTCTCATTGGGAATATTAGCTTCCAGTTCCCAAACAGTCGATTCACCAGCCTGGTGTTGAAATAGGAATTCCGTGATTCCATTTGGATTTTCTGGAGTGTGGCTCTTGGTGGGTAGTTGGCAGCTTCTGTGTACCGTCATCTGCACCAGCCTTTAATTTTTCACAGCACAGAGGGTTTCATGGGAGCTTGAGGACAGAACTTGTAAATAGTCTAGCTGGGGTCCTGTTTTTCTCCTTAAAAATGCCAAAGTAAAATTGTTCATTAAAAAAAAAAAAAAAGCTGTGCAAATTCACTGAGAAAAAAAAACAGGAATACAGGCAACAGTAGATGAGATACAGACCTGATTAATACAATTTCTCACATTGCAGATATTCAGTTTTTTGGAGATTTTAAATATGAATCTGGGCTGAAGTGGTTTCTGATGACATCGCCTAGCCAAATGTTAGTTAAAAAAAAAAACTAAAGGACTGGTTTCTTTTAGATACATAGGAAAGCGTCTGGTAATGAACAAAATGAACTATGTTTTTCGGGTTTGAAGAAAAACAGCTGTTGTTTTTTAAAGGCAAGGCCAGATTTATGTGAGTTTTTTTCTGGAGTCTATGAAACAAGTAGAAGGCTGGTACGGTACGCCTGTCTGTCCAGATGAGGATCCCTGAACTGGATCTCAGAAGTAAAGCAGTGAGCACAAGTTGCCGAAAATCCCCCAAACACAAAAACCGGAGAGGAAGTACAGAACCCCTGGTTGCTTAATATGAGAGGCAAATAACCTTCTTTTGCTGTGGTCCGCACAGTAAGTAGCTATGGGACCTTAGAGGGGGATGGGTGGGTGGGATAAATAAATAAAAATAATTGTGTTGATTTTCCTTTGTATATATTCTGCATTTTCAAGGGCACAGGATTTTTGATATTTTCCATCTGGCCCAATGGGAACCAAAATTGCATTCAGATCTGGGATCAGATTGCAAAGATTTATACCAAGGCTGGCCTTCATAAATCTTAGCTCCTTTTTCCCATGGTGCTTAAATACTTGTTTACAAAATAGCGGTAATCTGATATGGCCATTAGTCTTCCGGTGACGCTGACATCCTTCCGACATCTGTCACTCAGCCAGAGATGGGTGCCTTTTCACACCCCCGTTCAGCGGGGCCGTAAACGTCCTTTAATCAGGGACGCCGTAAAGTGTGCGGCAGGCAAAGTGACAGCGGCGTCTCTGCAGTCTGCCATTCTGCTACAGAAAAACAAGCCTTGCAGGAGGAATTCTCGGGATCGTCTGGGTGGACGTTTTGCTTACATGTCTGAATAAAGGGGGCAATTCCAGGGATCACTTGGACAGTCATTCCAGTTACATGTCTGAATAAAGAGACTGGCAGATTAATGGTAGTATTGGATCTCTGCTAAAGTGTGTGGCAGTCTTCCCAAGCACAAGCGGATCCTTTGTAGACGCGAGCCGCTGCCCCCCTGCTGGGCAGTGGCGGAAAATGGTGTGAAAGTCATTAGATTCGGGTCTCACGGGCTCCCCCCTCTCTCCATGGGGTGGGCCTTACTCAATATGTACTCCCATGCAGTCCATCTGTGTAATCTCTCTTCCCTCTCTGAGACTAAACCATTGTGGGGGGGGGTGTGTGTGGGGGGGGGGGGGGTGGGCGGTGAAAAGCCCGCCGCCAAAATCGCGCCAGGCCC
>JAABNY020000002.1:1252006-1263648 GCA_015164015.2 Brevimyrus niger | reverse complement strand
TCCCCCCAATCCACCTACCACTGGGGCTCTCGCCATAATGGAAACGCCTCTGTCAATCCCTAGTCAGATGGGCGGACGGCCGCCACGATCCAGGGTAATGACCGAGCTCTGGAAACCCACCCCCATGCCACATTGGGAAACGAGGCCCAGGAAGGAAAGCCGTATTCGGGCCACACCGGGTCTCAGCAGCTAGCTATCCCTCCCAGACTCTCGAAAAAGCTCTAGACTTCAGTAAAAATTTTATAGATTCAGAAAGTTTGCTCGTCAAAGTACTTAGGAAAGTGCATTGGGATATTCCGAAAATATTATCTCAGTATAGAGCCTGAGCTACGGCAAGGAAGCAGGAAAAAGACTAAATTACTTTTCCAGGGCTTAAAAAATAACCGAAAAACCTTTGTCGTTTAATCTTTTATATGTAGCCGGCTCTCTAGGTTCCTTGCGTCGCGTCGCCTGCCGCTGTCAACGCATGGAATCGTTCCTATGAAATTGTTTATTGTAGCCAAGACTTTTCATAAGTCATTGTTGACTCAAAGGAGAAGGCAATCGATGCAGAGGAAGTCAGGCCGCGGCTCTGAAAAGGTCACTACGGAGCAGGGGGGGGAGCGGCAGGTGAGGAAAAACAGGATGTACGCATCGTCCGAAGTCTCTTTTTCGGTAACATTTCTAACAGTTTCCTCAAGCCGTGCCTCAAAGGTGTCGGCGCTTGTTATTTGCTAGGAAGACATTGTGAATCGGCGTAAACGCATCAGGCAGGTCCCTTGCAGACCAGATCTGGCAGCAGTTGACCACCATATTTTTGTAGGTCCTGATACTTTGACGTGTCTTGGGGAGCAAAGTGTTTCCTATGACTAAATCTTTTCATCGCGCCCAGCGTTGGTATCGGGAAAGAAGTTCCGATCGCCTTGGCATGTTAATACAGACGGGGGCAGTAGTGGTGTCACAGTTAGCCCTAATGCCCTTAGCGGTCAAGACCTAAAGTAAGATTTGCTTAAATTTAGGTCTAACCCAGAGAAACCTTCGCACAGACCTAGTGTTTTGGCTTCTAATACAGGAAAAATAATTGGACTGTTTGGATAATCTCATTTTACACATGGATTTTCTGCCAGGAACACCCCCCCCCCACACACACCACACCCCAACATGATGTAATTTCCCCATAGAGCCGTGCAACAGAAGCCAAAGGAGATGTGTTTTTAAACAACTCTGAACCTCTAGATGAGAATAAATGCAAGCTTGTTATCAAGTTAAGACCTGTTCTGCCATAGCTATGGCGGTTTTCCCACACTGACAGCAAACACCGTTCCTCCATTATATTTTGAAGTGCTCCTTCAGATACCTTCGGAGGCCAAGCGTAGATTAGATAAACTGTCCACCAAGAATGTATTAGGTCATCGCATGTTTCTCCCATCGACGCGACTGCAGATTTGGAGGCTTCCTGCCTGCAGAGTCTCACGACGCCGATCAGGGTTTGAATCTGGGACATGACGTCATCGACCCCGATGCGGAAGGCGTAAGGTGGCGTTAGTCCTCCGGGAAAGAAAGAGAAGAACAAAAAAGGCGTCATAGTTTATCAGCTGGCTGCCTGTGTTAATGGCTACCGATGACAGGGCTGTAAACAATTTATTAACAGTGCATTACTAAATGAAGTGTTATTTTTATGCACGTATACTTTGTCAAAGTACATTGACATAAAGCTGATATGGCTTCAAACATCCTCAATGACAGATCAGAGTTTGTGTCATGTGACGTCCTGCATAGCAGTTAAAGAGACGCTGTCTTCAATGCGAACTTCCTCTAAAAGTGGACACTAGTGAGTCCTTGGGCTGTTACCCCCCCAACCCATCGCCAAAATGTAGTATAAGGGTACTCTCTCTGGGGCTGTTGCAGAGAGGCGGTGATTTGTCTACTGAAATGACTGGAGTCCATTAGTTCATTGAACCTCCTGCTGGGATCAAGCCTTTTCTGTGGCACTTTCATGTTTTTGCCGTCCAAGGTAATTTAGCCCCAATTAAAATATCAAATTACAAATGCCCCGCACAGTAGCTCCGAAGGTCACAGAAATATCCGGCGTCCTCACGCTAGTACACTGTATGCAGTTATATCACAGTCTCCATCAGCCCACTAAACAGACAGGACTTTTACTGTCACGTGTCATTTCGTACAGACTTAACGCAGCCCTGTTTATTTAGAGGTCTGGTTTTTAATGAGAGTCCGTTGCCCGTTGATTTGAAATGTCGTGCTTGTCCTTAATGGCGCCTCATCTCTGTCGGGACTCCTAAGGGACAAAATGACCACAGCGCAGCACATTTTGACTCCTCGACGCATTAAAGCCCAAACTCTGAAAGACAGGAACAGAATGCTGAGTGAGAGTTCTAATGAAGGACGTTTTGTTTTTTGATTCGATTTTCCTTCTTTTTTAGTTTTTGTGCTTCAGCTGGAATTTTTCTTTTAAGTCTGTTGTTTTGAATCCCTTATTTATCATTAAAGTACTATTCTCCTATCAGTACATCAAGGGAAAGATTAGTCTTTAATTCATATGGTTGTTTTAATGTCAACAAAACATTTGCTTTATGTATTTATTACTTGATGAGCGTAGAAGGCACAGGCAAAGTACTATGTAACATGTTCTTCAGGTCCCTCTAAACTAACCCTCACTTAACCTCTCAGATTTGTAATTGTTTTTGATTAATGTCTTAATATAATTTAAAGGTGTCTTTAGTCTCTTTGAACAAAAAACAGGGAGCTCAAATGGCAACCCGACTGGGAGGTAAATGCACCAGTTTTCTTGACCATGCTATTAAATATTTTATTTCTCCATTCTCCGGTCATTATATGGAACACAAACTGCAGAGTATATCCAATAAAACAAATGTTTATACTGTGGAAACTGTAAATTCAGTCAAAGGCCATCATTATAACTTGGTTGATTTGTGCGGATATGCCTGACTATTCTTCAAGCTGCAGTTTTTTCATCTTGCAGACAGCACTTTAAATTCCAAAGAAGCAATTATTTTAAAGGGTTTGCCTTTTGTTTGATACTTAAAGTAGAAGTATACTCAATCATTATTTTGACTGAGCGAATGCTTAATTCTGTCTAAGTTCTTTTTCATGGAATGCAGAATGGTCAGCTTTTTTTTGTAAAAAAAAAAATACCATACACCAATTTAATTTTTTTTAAAAATCTTTAAAGTGTCTCATTTCATTTTGCCTTCATGGCCCACAAAGGACAAATTTAATGCCAAACTAACTGTGAATCATTGCAATTTATATTCAGAATAGTGTTGACATAGCTACAAGTTTTAATTGAAAGCAGTTCCTGATGGCTTGCTGATTAAACTGGACTTTGTGTTCGTTATTGATAATGCTAAAAATTTCAGCAACACACAAGGGCACATCTTACTAGGTGTTATTCAGGTGTGAAAAGCTGAAGTCCGATTTTTTAACGGCTTTTATCATCAGTTTACAGAAATTAAAAGTAAACCGTGAGTATAGAAACAAGTTTTTGGGCATTCAGAAAGGGCAAGAGAGTTTCAGTTAGCTTCTTAAATGACCACACCTAACTGTGACTGAAACAACAAAGATATACTCTATAGCATAAATATTGGTAGGCCGTAGAGGGTGTGGCCTGCAGCAGAGGGCGTGGTTTACTGCATGGGGTGTGGCCTGTGGCAGGGGGCTTGGCCTAATCCAGGGAAAAATGCTGTCGCAATGAATTCCAACATAAAGTCATAAACAGCTGCATGTATTTTAATGGCGATTCAGCTTAAATTGCCCTTTTGCTGTAAGTGCATTGTAACTGCACGGACGTTGGAATGAAATTGACACACTGACAAAACATTTTCTGCCCTGGGTTGTTGTGTTTGGCAACAAGGGTGTGTGGCCTGGCTCTCGATTTCGTGTTTATTGTCCACAAAGCTTTAACAAAGAGAAATGAAATGCACTGTATGAAAAGGAAAATTATAGCCAAGCTGCACAGAGAAAAGTATCTGACCTCTTTTTTTTTTGCTGTATAATTGGTTCTAGTTCCCGAAACAATAGGGGCAAGTCAGGGACACTGAAAGTACTTCACATTTTTAGGTCATGTGTACCCCAGTTATCTATATTTATATATACTTTTCAAAGTCAATTTATATTTAATTGCTCTTTAGTTCAATATTCAGTTGCTAAAGCAATGGACATTACGTACAATGTTTGTCAGTGTTGATTTGGTCAATGACAAAATAAGAAAGAAAACCATAGCAAAAACTGGATTTAATTGATTGGCATTTTCCCTTGCGAAGGGTCAGTGTGCAAAATTAGCTAGTTTGAAGTGAGCAGAGATAGACCAGTTTTGTCTCGTATTCGTTTTTGCCCGTTTGTGAAACTTCGAAATGGGAGGGTAGAGGACCTGCAAGATATTGATATCTTATGACACCCTAAAAAGTATGCAGTGTTGGAACAATCAGCATGGATTCTAAAGATCTCTCTGAACCTCCACATATTTTTTTTCCTTTTGGGAAGTTGGAGGATTATAGACAACATGTTTACTTCCTTTTTAAAGTTTAGGTTAAAAAGGAACTCAAGGTTAAAATTAAATGCACGTTAAATCTGTACACGGTGTCGGGGAAAAGAATAAAAAAAATATATATTTTGTACTTGACAGATTGTTTGTGTTACAGGCAAATTATTCATTTGCTTGCCTTTACAGTAGATCACGCTCGAAGGCACTGTTGATGAGGACACAGGCCGCTTCATCTGGAAAGTTAAAAGCTGTCCTCATAGATTTCCATCATCCTGCCCACACAGCGTTGCGCTGTAAGAGAGCGGACCCTCCCCTCCCTTCCCAAGGCTCCAGCCGGTTGCTGCATAAGCTTCATTTCCCCTTTCTGTCTCTCTAAGATGCCGAGACGTAATTGGGTATGGGCGGCGGGCACCCCCCCCTCCCCCCCTCCACCACTTCAGAGGTGGTACAGCTGGTTCTCTCCAGATTTAAAGGTCGCACCTAATATCATTGCTGGAGCTCAAGTCGGCTGTAATCTTACAACAGAACCGAAATCTCCGCAGCCCCTTGGCTTAATTCGGCAGCAGGGCAGACAACTGTTTCTGATCTGATAGGGCAGCCAAGGGCCTGCCTCTGCCCTCACCGTCTTTCATGCCAAACAGGCGGAATAATCAAGAAAGAACACACGCATAAATACAGGCAGTATACCCTTATACTAAGGACCCACAGTTTAAATGGTTCTTCATATTAGTCAGAGGGCGGTGCCCTGATAACGTACACAAAGAATTTAGGGCAGAATCTTTATTTACAAAGAGTATGTTTATTTATTCAAATTAGAGTGAACAGCAGTGTGGCTAGATAGCTAGGGAGAGCAGAGGTAAAATTGTTACTGTGCAGAGATGAAATTGGAGGGTCAGGGGAAAGAAAAAAAAAAACTATGGAGATCCCCTACCCAGAATGTTTGAGAAAACAAATTTGTCGCAATGTCGAGAACGTCTGCGTGCTTCTGCTCGCGGAAAAGGTTTTTAAAAAGGCAGTGGCCACCCATGCGTGGGCATTATTTCTTTGGTCGGTGGGGGGGGGGGGGGGTGCATTTTCAGTTGGAGGAAAGAATCCAGGATTCTGCTTTCCATCATAACACATAGGCCCATCCCTCAGTATCCCGAGACCAATAGGGACATATTGGAGAAAAATCTGCTTTGACCTTGGCGGGCACTCGAATGCGACACTGCTGCGTCTCCTGAAGGATAGCGTTTGTTTGGTTTGCCGTTTGTTGCGATCTGTGGCGAACACTCGAGCCGTGCGAAGGTTGGGGTGGGAACTCCGCCTTCCTCTGTGGAACAGGGGACAGAACCGGGCCGTCCACACCGTTTACGGTTTTTAAGTGAGATGGATTTCCACGGAGTAAATGTCGCTTTTGTCTTGGATCACAAAAGCACACATGCTAATTGAAACTGACAAATCCATGTTGGGTTTATCCCCAGGAAAATTTGTGTTTCCAAGCCTGACACTAGCTAACTTGCTATTTGAACTGTTTTGTTTGCAAGTCTTAAATTTGCTGTTTTTTAAATCACATATTAATACATATTTTTTACAAGCAGTAGCTGGGTTAAGAAAGTCCGACTTAGGGACAACTCGTACGTATACAACGGTTAATAATAATGAACGTACGCAGTACTTTGTGACTAATGAAAACACTGTGTGCTTTCAGTGATTTGTCGGCTTGTAGTATAGTACAGGGTATTAAATGTATGTATGTAAACTGTATGTGGTTATTAAATGATTACTCTATAATTTTTGTTATTACTATGTACATTGTATTTCCAATTGACCTACAAATTTGACTTATATACAGGCATAGGGAGTGGATCTTGTTCATAACCTGGGGACTACCTGTATTTAGTAGACCCACTGATGGACATGAGTTTTCCCAAGGGGGGGACGGTGTTTTAGTAGTCTCGTACAAAAGTTCTGCTAGATGGCTACAGTTTATACTCGTTTTCCATCCTAGGGGTAGTTTTTTGTGAGGCTGTTTACCAGTTTGTCAGTTGCTTGTTTTCATGCTAAAGGGGTATATGGATGGCTATGCATGAGCATCTCCTACCTCCACCAGCCTGGTACTTTATGTTCATATATAGTTTACACACACACACACACACACACACACACACACACACACACATATATATATATAATATGTATTATATATATATAATAAAAATCATACAGCATGAATCTTTCATTTAAACCATGTTCCATGGTTCTTGGGGAGAAAAACATATATATGTATGATTTTTTTTTTTTTTTTTTTGCTGTTTTGAGTCCAATGGCAGCAAAACAAATAAGGAAAGTCTCAAGTGACAGAAATAAATACACAGATATATTTCCATTCCTAGGACAAACCGTAAGAAATGGCATTATCTAAGAGGATTTATTCTGTCTGTATATCCTCACCAAAATGATTGGTTTGTTTTCAGGTTCCCCCCGATCGGGGAACAGAGTCCTTGTTTTTAATTTTTCCCTCCCCCTCCCCCATGGTGGCTTTGCGACACGGCACTGAGAAAATAGACTGCAAGATGTCTGTCACATCTGGGCCTTGTCTGCCCTGAGAAAATAGAAAGAGAAAAGATCTCCAGAGGTAATATTCTTTACATAATCAAAGGTGCTAAGAGGAAGGGAGGGGGAGGGTTAGCACATTCGTTTCTGAATGACCTATTAATCCATGCGCATGTTACAATTAAGCATTCCATGCGTTATTAATGGGGAAGTAATGTCTCACAAATGGCTCCTTTCTCCCCCCAAAGCGAGAACCGCAGATGGGCCTACTAATTTTAGACAGGAGGGAAAAAATGTTTTTTTAGTCGACTTGTCAAAATTCCTGTTCTCACCAACATACTTTGTGGTATTTTTTTGTCCACCGCACTTCCTCCATTGTGTATTCATATATGTCTTTCTTTGCAAGCACACTATTTGCATATTTGTATGTTGCGCAAATACCTGTTTGATTTGCCGTAGTGCAGGCTGGAGTGGTTTGGCGCCCCCTTGCTCACTGAACCTGTTGATGCCATTGTGTTGTGTAGCTACAGGCACAGCTGGGTAATTCAGGTCCAGAGAGTAAAAGTCCTGACCGGGATTTTGTTTCAACCAGCCAGTTGAGTATTCTTTGACTGTGACCTTTCATGCTCAACTGGTTGGTTGAAACAAAATCCCGGTCTGGACTTTTACTCTCTGGATCTGAATTACCCAACTCTGGCTACAGGTATAGAACTGTGCCAACAGTGTAGTTGGTTGGAGGTCACACCGGGAATATGGCACCATGGGGTAAATACACATGTTTTCACCATAGCGTAGGTCATCACTCAAGCTCTCATCATTAACTTTAACATTAACAGTAAAATGTACAAGGTGCACTGGCATATGCTGTTTTCATTTTGTATTCTTAGCCCTATTAATACCTGGGAGGGGCTACGTGGATTTAAGGCCCTGGTCGTCCCCCTCCTGAGGTACCGTAATACCTTCCCAGCTGACATTTCCTCCCCTGCAGTCAAACTCCTCCACCTCAGCCAGACTCGGGATGCTTTCTGGCTCCTAACCGGGATGAGTGTGTCACCGGCTCGCACTGACGACTTTAGCGCAGCTTGTCAGAGCTGTATAGATCTTTGCTCGTTTGCTTTTCACCTCTTCAGACGGCACCCCCTGCCCCTCCTCCCAGAACTATATTTTCCCCCATCCCAGCAGCAGTGCCAAGTACTGCTAGAAACAAAATCCCCCGTTTTCCTCGACCCCTTTTGTTCCTCTGACATCGCCTCTTCTTGTCAGCAGGGCCAGACAGCTATGGCACTCGGTGACTGTTAACATACTCACGCGTTTATGCAAACGACAAGGATATTTCTTCTCGTTGCTATAGCTATCGCTCCTACTTTAACATCTTCCGGGGCACGATGATTAGCCAAATATGAAAGCAGGAGCACTGAGCGCTGCAGATCTCAGTGAAATTATTTCAGCCACAAAAAAAAAGCATTTCTTTCTTTTGCTTTCCCTTATAACTTTGAAGATTGATTGTTCTTTCTCGAAGGCGCAGTTGCAGATTTTACTCATAGAACCCTGCTGTGAGTGTTGCACTCAAACTCAATTTCCTGGTTTTTTAACGCTTGCTCATAAAAGACAATAAAAACAATGCTGACATTTTTTTTTTTTTTCGGTGTGGGGAGGTTGCCCACTGACGCACACACATGTTGCGGAGTGGCCTAATTGGAAAGGACTGTTCTCACATCTGCTCCTCAGCCCTTAGACCCTCAGAGACATTAATAGGTGCACTGGCTGAGGGGGTCTTTCACAAGTGTGTAACAGCCAAAACAATTTGCCGATCCCAGGGCCCGGGCCCCGGGGTCTCTGATGCGTTGCTGCTTGTTCAGTACGCCTTGGCCCCTGTGTCCCCAGGCACCGAAAGGTGAACAAAAGAGCCCAGTGTTTTGGAGGGTCGAGACGGACAGCAAGACGTGGAATTTTTGCCTTTTTTTTCGGCATTTGAAACAGAAGCTGCCTTTTCTTCCTGTTTTTCCTCCCTTTTTTCACATGCGCAGTGAGCGGCAGCAGGGATCAGACCTTGCTGACTCTCTTCTTAGGACCTGTTTCATATCCTGCAAATGAAATGCCAGCCAGTTCAAAGGTGCCTTTGTAGGGGGCAGGGGTGGAACGTCTGAACTCGCAGAAATATGCGTACGCGATGGACCGTCAACCCGAAAAGGACTTACGGCATGGTACATTTTTCCAACCCACAGCCCTTGGCTTCGGTCTAGCCTTTGTTTTAACATTTTTGGGCATTACCTTTCAAGCAGACCGATAAATCGGAACAGAATTAGACTCTTCCTCTAGTGCTAGGCCAGGCATAGCATGGGGCCTGATTAAATAGAGTCATCTTCAATCTTCCTGTTGCTTTGCTGCTACTGCGGCCCTCTTACTTTTTTGTGTGTATATCCATGTGTGTGTGTGTGTGTGTGTGTGTGTGTGTGTGTGACAGCTTGCCCAGATCCTGGCACCGTTCCCAGATCCATGCATCTTAATAGTGGTGACATCATTCAGACGCCAAACCCACCCCACTCAATGCCCGTCTGTCCGCTAATAGACCTTTAAAGATCCATTTGGAAAACTAAAACACGATTTGTCTTCTGCATAATTGCTGTTAGCTATCGATTACGTTGATCCCCCCCTCCCCCCCCCCCACTTTTCATTTCTCATGTTCCATGAAATAATAGCAACAAGAAAAATCTACACGTTTTTTTTTTTTTTTTCGTTCTCTTTTTCTCTGTTTGCTGGTTAAGTGGTGATGAAATGGTTGACGATAACCCAGGGAGACGAACAGGACTATTGCTGGATATGAGCAATAGCAAGCCCCCAGTGTTTTTTTTTTCCTGTGCCGATGAGCCAGGCTGGAGGAATGTAGAAGACCCAATGGCGGCAGTAATCATAAGTGACTAATGTATTTAGTCCAAAGGTTTGGTTCTCCTGCTTCGTGAAACCGGTATAGGTTATCATGTCACTTCTGTTTCAACCTAACATCAGCTTGGCTTGTTTCTCCATGCTATGTTGAAAGACTCAATCAAGGAGGGAGGGGGGGGACAAAAAAAAATTAATAAACCACCCACTGGGCACGAAATAGAAAATAGACTGTGGAAAATGTTGCGGAGATGCTGAGATGTGCAGCTAGGAAAGGTTCTTATGTACATTTCTGTTCATCATGAGTCACTTGTTATTTATTGTGAGTTCATTCGGCTCTGCGTGAAAAAAGAAGCACCGTAAACCTTATGGGGGTTTGGACTGGGACCTTTTTTCATCGAGACTTTGAGCATTTTAAGAGTTTGTGTCTGCAGAGAAGACGTCGCTCTTAGCCATCTCTGGTCCCTCTGTACCCGTATTTCCATTGCCGCCACAATGTCCTTGGAGCACGCTGATATTTCCGTTTGGTGTGTTGCCGCGGTTCACTGTTTTGTACTCCCCGCTGCAATTCCAAGATGTTCCCTCTGCATTCTGCTTCTGAAACATGACATAAGAATTCCCAACAGTGGCTCCCTGTAGCTCCAGATGCATCGAAAGGGAAAAAAAAAAGAGAAAAAAAACACACACGCGCGCGTTTTCAGAATGATAAGCAACTTTCAAATGACTTTAGTTAACCCAAAAGTTGATATGGCAGTAGCAGCAAATAACCCATACTTTTCCTTTTTACTTTGCAAAGTCTCCAGAGGTTATCTTGTCTTTTGCCTTTTTTTTTGGCAGACACTGATGCCAAAATAAACTGTAGCGGCTCGAAAACCATTTTTAATGATACTTTTTGATCTCAGTGATATCATAATTTATTTACATAGGATTACACACTAGAGTTTGGAAGGCATCGTTACCAGATCTCTTTTTTTTTGTGTGTGACGAATGTTTTTGTCGGATTTAGTGTAGTCCAAAGTACCTCCGGTTATTTGAAAATCGGTGGCTTTGGGCTACATGCGATCGTGGCCACCGCGCGGAACGCTCAATACGAAAATCGGAATCATCAGCGGCGAATGGACGTGTCGGTGGCGCCTACCTTTGGGTAGAGAAATGGGTTTTGTGATGTGGAAACGCGGCACTGCTATTGTGCATGACGCATCTCCCATTAGCGGGAATATGACAGAGCGCGCTGAAAATGTACTTGATCTTCAAAGGGCCCATTTGTTATAATCCTGCTCCTTTCACTAAATAAAAGGCCCGGACTGAAGGATGCTGGGAGTTGGTCGAGAGGGGGTGGAGGGGGGTTGAGGGAGAAGAAAAATGAAACATAAGGTTAACAAGCGTCCTATTCTGCGGGCTCAGAGGTGGAGATTGAAGGGCCTTGTCTGTTGTGATACCTCTGCCCAAGCCGGGCCCTGTTCTCACCGTCCCTGACCATTGTGCAATGGCCGCAGAGAGAGGGCTTTGAATCTCCTGGAGTAGGATCTAATTAGTTGACCACTTTCCTAAATGGGTACTCAGTCACGACATCTTAGTGTGAGTGGAATCTGGACAAGTTAATAAGGCAGACGGTCCTTGAATGTCTGAGCGAGGTTTGGTGTGAGGGGATGTGGGGGCTGGAGTGGGTGTGAATAGAAGGGAGGTGGAGAGAAAGGGGGGGTAGGGGCAGGGTGGGAGGGTTAGG
>JAABNY020000002.1:1198935-1251996 GCA_015164015.2 Brevimyrus niger | reverse complement strand
GACCCCACGGCGCGGGCCGCGCGGGGGGGGGGGGGGGGGGGGGGGGAAGGGGAGGGGGGGGGGGGGAGGGGGGGGGGGGAATCAAGAAAGAGAAAGGCTCAGAAAACTAAGAGGTTGGAGGTGAAAATGCCCATGGAGCTGGAGCGACAATAATGAAGCAGGGCCAGCCTTGGCTTACCCTGGTGTGGAAACGCCCCGTGTCCGGCCTCGGTGCATTATTGAATGCCCACCGTGGATTCCCTCCAGTCATTTTTCCTGCACAGAATAGACTGCTGGTGGTGCCACATTGTCCGTGGTTTGAGCTCTTGTCGGGGGGGGGGGGCTGACAGCGCCGAAACGGCCCCCTGCCCCCCATCGCCTCCTTGACAGAGTCCGATTCGAAGACAAGCTTCCCAAGATAAGGGTTTTAGCCTACTGTGCCACCCAGCCACTAATTACAGGCCATGCAGAAAAGGAAAGCTAAGCCTTCGGCATTTGCAGCTTGCAGTAATTGTTCCTGGCATAACTTCCCTTGCCAAATACTTGGTGCATTCCTTCAGGGGGAGGGGAAAAAAAAAAAAACTCGTTTATGTGAGGTGAAGGGAGACAAAAAAAAGGGGGAGGTGATTGCCACACATGCAAAAAAAAAAAGACGAAGTCGTGCAGCTTCTGCTCCTCGGTCTCACAGTCTTTTGCTTTCACAGCACCTTGAAAAACCTCTGCGTTCCCATGGGATGCGATAACAATAACAGGAAATGTCGCTGCGAGATAGGAGAATCCCTGATAAGACGCTCGCATCATCAGCAATTGTTTTCCCAGCTCACTGTAAATGTGCGTAGGTGTAAAACATTCACAAAATTTTAAAGAGCCTTTTTGCGTCCACACATCTGTTAGACGGGTTCGGCTTGACGAAGCCTATCCGCCGCGCACAATAAGCAACTTTAGGTGATTGCATACGCACTTCATAAGAAGATTCAGCTACCACTCAGTTCTGCAGAATGTACCTAGTCGTGGATTTGTACCAGCAATGCATTTCAGTACACGAGGATCTTGATCCTGGCTTGGTCTTTCGATCACATCTGCAAAGTCTTCCTATATTTATTCCGGTAGTGTACATAGCTACACATGCACGACTGCAAATTCACATTATTTCTGAGTGCATCTCCTAACGCTTGACTGCATTTCTTTCTTCTTTTTTTTTTCTTTTTCTGACAACAGCCACTTCCAATGGGACCCTGGAAGGACTTGAGAACAGAGAAGGTGGAGTTTGCAACACCCGTTTCATGAAGATCATTATGAAAGTTGGACAGGGTAAGGCTGCAATTCCACGCACCACAAAACCAAAAAGAATGAACTTCTTGTAAGTCTAAGCTCTGCAACCTATGGTTATGCCCTAAACAGTTTATAGGAAAAAGGGAGCGGTGATCTGAAATTGTTCCCAGTTTGTTTACTTCAATAACTTGGATTCTTCAAATACAGGTGTTCATCTTACGAATGCAACAGGCTCTGCAGTGATTTTTGCGGGAGATTAAAAGGAGGATGGTAGACATGGTGTACCATGAATAGTGCCTGTTTACAATTATTTCCAAATCACATGCTAAAGACTTCATTTAAAGACAAAATAACACAGGATATGCTGAGGGCTCTGTGTTATACTAGATGAGGGCAGGATATAAAAATGGCTCAGTGATAATGAAAGCGTTGTGCTCTAACAACCGTGACTTTGGTGTAAGGAGAGCATTTCACAAGCTATTGTTCATAAACTCAGATCGCCCGTGGCTCTGGAATTTACAGTGGATACTTCATTCAGATGTTTTCACAGTATGGAAACTAGCCTGCTGCCTGAATTTCTCATAAAGTGTGGATTTCAGACATTACCTTTTACTCTATTTATAACCTCTTGGGAGGAAAAAAGAAACGTATTTATTTTACTTTAATTACTGTATAATTTGAATTCTGCAATTCAGTGTGTAACTTTACTCTTTAGCGTCACCGCGTGAACTTTCCTCTACAGGTAATGAATCGAAAAAGAAACCTTGCATTCTAAATTATGACTCAGAGTTTTTTTATTTTTTTTTATTTTTGTTGTTTGTTTGTTTGCGTTGGCCAGGGCCAGACGAGCCTTTTTAATCGTGCCAGATGTTTAAACCAGGCAGCCGAAATACTCCAGGCCGCGCATGCTAATGGCCAGCGGGAAACGCGGCTTTAAACGAGCACTGACACTGTTATTCGAGGACCTGTTCAATTTTTGATGATCCAGCAGTTCCACAGTTGCTTGGCTCAGATGTGAGCACAGAGAGATAAGTGGGTCAGACCGTGATATAGACGGTATAGAGTGCTGCTGTGGCAGAATGCTGCATACTTCCTTAGCATAAGATACTGTCGTTAGCCTTGTTGTTTTTTTAAATTATTTTATTTTAGCTAACACCAACTAGCACATTTATCTCTTTCAGTTACAGACCTCGAGAAAGGGGGGAAAAAAAAAACCAGTAGAGTTTACTGTTGTCTCGAAGCAACAGCCCAGCAATTATTGCGAGGGAAAAGAAATAAATAAACGTTAGTCCGGGCGACCTGACGGGATGCTGGAAAAATAGACACCTCCCAGAAGACACCATTGCTCCAGGTGCCCTTGCGCTCTCCTTAAGCCCTGCCAGCATCTCAGCAAGCATAGCCCACTCCCCCCCCCCACCTCCCCCCTCATGGGAGCTGGCCCAGGCCAAGCTCTGCTAGAGGAATCTGGATAGCTGGGAGTTTTCTTCCCTTCAGGCTCAGCTCATCACCGTCTCGCTCGTCAGGGGGACGGTCTAAGAGCAAATAAACCATAAGGACAGCCAGCCAATCACTGGCCTCGGACCGACCGTACAGATGGCTGGTTACTGGGAGACAATAAGACTGATAAACTTTGGACTCTGGGTCGAGTCATTAATTAGACTGGGGTAATTATTTGTTGTTCTGGGGTTACAGGGTAGACCGTGAGCAAAAGGCTGGTCAAGGTTGCATCTGAAACCCAAAGAACCTAATAGATAAACTAAGCATTGCGGCGGTGGACTACAATGTAGAAAAGAACGTATGCAATTTGTCATAAAACAACTTCAAAAAATCTAACCCTTATACACAAAATTTGACAGACCGTTCGGCTTTTGTAGAAGCAGTTTTTTTTTTCCTGCGATAAGGGGAGATTTGTGGTACAAAACACGCCCTTTTAACAAAGTGAATAATAACAAGCAATAAAATGTTAATTGATAATTGCTTTATCGTCTCCTTTCCTTGTATCTGCACGGCCCTTCTGTGTGATCTGCATTGTTTTGTGGGTTCTCGCATTAATTAAACTACCTCTTCAGACGCTCTTCTCGGCGTAAAGCAGTTCCTGTATCGTCGCGAAGTGAAATGTCTCCCTTGAAATGGCGATACGTCCCACAGACAGACCCAGGCACCAGATGGACGCAGCAACTGTTGCAGAATAGGCCTCATTAAGTTGGAGATGTTAAATATTGTTCGTATAAAACTAACTTTTGTCACATTTAGTAAAAGAAAAAAAAACGACACAGATACAACAGATGGAATCAGTAGTAAAAACAGGTAATTTAAAACAGGCCTTTTAATGTTTCAGCCTGTCATCCGGCACGAGTGGAAAGTTAACGAATGCGCTGCATTTGCACAATATGCGACTTTGAGGGCAGTGTGCCTCCACACCACAAAGGCATATTTTGAATACAGATTAAAATCGTTGCCTTTTTTTCCATTTAAAATTGACCTTGATTTCCTGCAGACGTCGTCTTACACTCAGCCGCGTCACCTTTTAAACTCCCGAAGTGTCGCTCTTGTAAAAAACTGCGCTGCGATAAATTAACTTTTCTCTCGTAAAATTGCAGTCAAAAAGAATATCTATTTATACGGAACAATTAAGTTGAAAGAAGAGTGCCGATAAATTGGTGCCACATTGTGCAACTTATGTGGTGAATAATATGCGAATTCTTTGCAAACCTTTATTAAAAACAGGACCATGTGTTTGAAAACAGTTAGCAGCTTGCTGAAGGTACCTATAGTATGTAACACTCAGGCAATAAACACCCAACTTCCTTCCTCGCCATTTTTGCCGTGACAATTAGCTAGCAGGGCAGACCAACAGCCACAGATGTCATAACAAAATCACACAAGTATTGAGTCAAATTATAGCAAACATATTTATACTTTTTATTCAAATTGGTCAGTGGTGGATGTAAGAAAAGCAGTCATCTGTTTTGCTTGGTCACCACATGAGAATAGCTTGAGGAATCGAGTCAGGTTCTGGTAATTCTTCTACATATGGTTGATTTTGAAGTCTGGGGGGAAAGCACAGCGAAAGGAAAACAAGTCCATCAACAGCATAGCGCAAAATAAAAATATAAAATGGCTTGGTTTGGATTTCTGGTTTCCCTTTTGAATTTTTAAACACGCATTTCATTGCTGTGAAAGCAGTACTACATGGGTTGTATTTTTTTTCCCATAATTACACATAATTATCACAGCCTTTCTGGCACTTTAATCATAAAACAAAGAAGAAAAAACATCTTGCGGTCACACTATTTGTGCATTCCTTTGGCAGAATTCTGCTGATTTCCATTGAAGCGGGGGACTTTTCCCCTTTTCCCGACAGAACATTCTGGACCCTTTGCTCCGTGGATGTGTGGTAATTGACACATCGGACTGTCGTCACCCCTGTGGGTTTCCTCAGCCCTTCCAGTTACGCACGTTGGGTTATAAGCTCATTGTCCATTATGTCCTTTCTCAAGTGTTTGGTTCATTTATTTGTTTGTTTGTGCTTTAATGACCCTCAAGTTAATTATGGTCTTAAAGACCATTAAATAGTGAATCATGAATGGTATTATATACACAGTTCATATCAGGCCATTTGCATTACTCATTTTGCTTTGCCTGGGTTTTGAATATAATTCTGTCTGAGAGTGTCACTAGGGGTAAGTGAATATTTCTGGTTTTCAGGCAGAATGCAGACTTACATCTCTGTCAGCCCTACCTCTTAAGGGGGGCATTGGTGATGCACTTTATTCATACATAGAGCTTTGCAGCTGAGATGCTCTCCGATTAATGCTGATCTGCCAAAGCAGAACCCACCTGTCAGTTGCAAACAGACCTTATAAGCAAATCCCATCTTCCTGCGCATTCTTTCATTCAGTGTTTTTGTGTGTCATTATTAGATTTGTCTGATTTGCATATACAAATGCGGAAAAAAATTATGACATCACTCTATATTTTTAAACAAATCTGCATTTTTAAGTCATGGTTGAACTGTGGTTCTGCTGGCAGAAGGCTACACTGAGCAGCAGGATACTGTCAGGTTCAAAATGTCTAAGACAGCAGCACACAAAAATAAGGTGAAGCAGGAGACACTGGGAAGGACGAGAAACCAGCCAGGTAAAGGACAGAAGCGACGTTTTAATGACGGAAATGACCGTTAACTTATTTGACAGTTTCACATGAATCGAAGGATGACATCATGTGACCTTCAAAAGGAATGGGAAACATTAAGTGCAGGTGTGAAGTGCACTGCTAGGACAGTGTGTATCAGGCTCCTAGAAGCAGGACTGAGGTCCCATAAAGCAAGGAAGAAGCCCTTCATCAATGAGAAATAAGGAAGAACCAGACTGCAGTTTGCAGAAAAATATATATTATTCAAAGGCGCACATCCATAAATTGAGAAATGAGTGAAACATTGTGCTGTTGTCCCTTAATCTTTTCCACGGCTATGTTTATTTCACTTAATTTGTTTTATTTATTTATTTTTAAAAGTTTTTTTCACAAATCACAATTCAAAAATTATAGCTGGTTAATTTCAACAACCCTTTAACCTCTCAGGGCAGAATATTGGCAAGGAGAATCATTTTACGGATTATGCACATAATTATGACTTTAAGTATATAATTATGCGTAAAGTTATGGTGGGGCATAAAAGAGAAAATAAGACTTTTAGAATTTACTTTTAGCATTAGAATGGACATTATCAAGCAGATCAAATTTGTTAGGTATTTGGTTATCGTAACCACAAGGCACAAGTCTGCAAGTATTTCACTTAAAAATGTTTTGGTACCAAGGTCTGTCAGTAGGCTCTTTATGTCTTTTGGGGAAACATTCAGAATACGAGTTAGTCCTACCCTGGAACCGCCTGAGTGAGAAACACACACACACACACACACACACACACACACACACACACACACACACATACTTGTATTGGCAGTACATCTACCAGCATGTCAGTCTTACATCAGTACTTAGGCATTCCAAGTCTGGACGTGCTGACGAGGGTTCAGACTGCTACAACCCTAATATTTAAGTGCAAATTTTATTGAAGCGTGAATGTCTGAATTCATGTTCAGAATTAAAATGAATCGCGACCATTTAAACAAGGCTGATAGTTAAATTTCTGCGGCTTGCTGCTTAGTTTTTTCTAGATGCTTTAAATAGAACGTAAAACGTGGTATTTGTGCATTAGCTAGCAAAACTATGATTCTTTCCACTTAAAGCTATCGCTCCAGGCATTTGGCATCTGAGAAGCCACAGAAGAGAATCAGCATGAGCCCCTGGACTGAATCTTCTACTTTCCACTGGCAGTCTTTGTTTATACATTCACAGAGAAGTTTTGAGTCACTATAGGATAAGTTAATCCAACATCAAATGTAGCTATTATGATAATGGGATGTGTCATAATTTAAAGTCAAAACATAAGGAGGAAATCACATGAATGACCACTGGAGATATTTTTTTTCCCTTTTAAACAAATAAACAAATGAAATATGGTATATCTAAATTTTACCATGTGTTTTTCATTTATCCCCTCGGTATTTCTTTCTTCCCCTAAATAGGTACTGGTCTTTGCCGTGTTAATAATCCCAAGGTACCCTACATTTCTTACCAAACTGACATTAGTTTGGCAGAAAAGCGTCTCAAATAAAGATTATACTGTATTCTCTTAAATGTCATGCTTGGAATTAAGAGGACGGGAAAAAATGCGCTCAGCACATTATTCAAGAAATCCTTTCCATTTTATGACAAAACAAATTAAATACAGTAATTTTCATTGGGATCTAGTGTTCTCGGGAGAACCGGCACAGCAAAATATATCTGCACTAATGACCAGCCTGTGAAATTCAATTGCTCTTATTTGCTAACGCCTATAATCATTTCTCTTAAACCGTTATATAGCGCTCTAGAGATACACCATAAAATATATGAATGTAATAGCAATCAGGATTTTTTTTTTTTTTTTTTGCAAGGACAAGTACTTAGAGTAATTTTCTGTAAAGGCCTTTGGCAGAGGTCCGGACAAGTGAATGTTGGACGTACAGCTGGGCACTTTGCGCTCACCTGCTGTTTGTCGCACTTTACGTTTAATAAAACTAAGCAAGAGTACTGGAAGAAGGTTGCTGTGAGACATGGTATGGGGGGAAACAGTCTAAGTAATTAGTAGTGTGTATATGAGGGAATCCTTTGTCCCTTTCCAGAGCAAGAAAGGTGGAAGTGAAACTCAGCAACCAAAAACTTTTTTTTATTATTATTATTCTACCAGACCCAAACGCCGTGGTGCCAGATCCAGTGATAATCGACAGCCCGGGCAAGGACAGTACGGAGTCGACGAGCAGACCAACTATCAATATCAAGACTGGGCAGAAAGGCAGTACAGGTAAGTGACTCCTGTGATGAAGCGTGCCTCAACACGGCCCGCCTCTGAAGCGTGCCTCAACACGGCCCGCCTCCTCAGCATCCTGTCGGCAGCTTTTCAGGCATTGCTGGCATTTCTCAGCCTCACGGAAATTTTTCACAGTAAGCCGGAATCGGGGGGGGGGGGGCTTTCTGTGTGCATGTTATAAAATGCATGTCGTTTGAATTAGGTTTATAGCACTGATAATGCAACATGCAAACAATGAATTTTGGACTTAAAAAATGTATAAACTTAGTCCATACTCAAGTTTTCATATAATACATGCTGTTAGTACGTTTTCCTGGGTCTTTGTGCGAATATTAAATATCGGGAGTGTCCCTACTCTTCCAGAACTTAAGCCAAAGGGTTTCAAATGTGAGGCAGAAGAGGAGGCCTTTGAGGATGTACTTGTCTTGTCTCTCTGGAAGCATCTTTCTCATCCCATCTGTCCATGTGACTCTTACTGTGAGCTCTGCGGTCACATCAGTGTGGTTTTGATACAGCCTCGATTTTACCACACATGTGAAACCCTTGAAAGAGCTTGTCTACTGCTCATTTATCTTTTGCATCTTCTGTTGAAAACAGCACGCAAATTTGTTGGTTTCGGGTGATGGTGTGTGTGTGTGTGTGTGTGTGTGTGTGGGGGGGGGGGGGGTGCAGTGCCCTGGTTTTTAATTATGCTAAGTGGTAATGCAGATAGACATGCCACTCAAGTGTGGTAATGAAAAATCAAAACCATATCTGCAGCACTGTGATAGAGTGGCGGATAAGATTATCAGCGACTATTAAAATCGGTCAACAGGGCTGACAAGAAAATAAGGGATTTTCTGGCCTCTGCAAGCTGGACATGTTAATTTGTGCTGTTTTTTTTGCTGGGGTTTCACTCCTAGCTCCTTTTTTCTTTTTTTTTTTGTTAAGCTAAGCAGAAGAAAGTCAGACTTTATTAGGGTTCCGAAAGTAATTTCCTCTTGCAAACGTTGGCCCTTCTAGGGACAAAACAAAATCACATGTACAGGGAAAATGGCCATGACTCCCTTTTGGCATCAAGCCAAAAACCCTGTTTTTTTTGTTTTTTTGTCTTCTCCAATCTTTTGTCAAAGCGAAAGCTTTCTCCTGTCATTTATTTTGGGTGTCCTATGTACCGATCCATCGTTTCAGCTGTAATTCAGCTCGGGGCATAAAAGATAGATGGTGGCGTAACAGGCCGCGAGGTAAGCTTTGGCTCGCTGTGCACTGCCCTCAGACCAGCGAGGAATGTAATAAAGCTCGTTGTTGATCATGCCCGTCTTTGAAATGCCACGGCTGACTGGCAGCCAAATTCTTCCGGCACCACAGTAACCCGGTCGAGGTAAACGGCACATCGGTCAAAACGCGAATGTGAAGATGCTGCGGATAGCCTTCCGGAAAACAAGTATGGGAAAACGCCATGGGCCGGTTTGTACATGCGCACGGCTGTGCATGTATGCGTGTGCGTGCACGCGAGGTCTGAAAGGACGCCATCGTAGAAGAAACGTTTCATACCTGTCAAGACAGTTGTCCGAGTAAACAGTTCGAAATTAGTCTGTGATTCTGAAGAACGCCATGTTTTAATTTAGTTAGCTATGTATTTCAGGACTCTCAGAGTGTCGATCGCATTTCTTCGCTTGCAAATGCCGGTAACTTTGACACCAGTGGAGATGTGAGTCCAGCATGAGTCAAAAAAAGACGCATAGGTCATACAGTGCTTATAACAGCAGATTTCAAGTGCAATCTAATGGCATATTCATAGAAAATCTAAAATTTGATTTGCACACAGGAGGTATTTACTGCTGCTAAATTTCCCAGCACATATCCCATAACAGATGCGGGCGTCTGAAGACACACTCTAATTTAGCTGGCTTGTTTTGACAAGCTAAAAAATATAGGGCAGGACAGAAGGCAGTTAAGCTCCATTGCTTTCGACAAGAATTCAAATTATAGTTTCATACACCAGCAAGATCAATAGCAGGTTCCTTTCCATCTATCTGCTTTTAGAAAGTTTCTCTCCCCTCCCCCGTCTTTTCCCTTTTTGTTCTGGAAAAAAACCCAAATCTCTTGAATCTGTTCCTTTCAGGGATTGCTTATGAGGCCATCTTTCTGTCATCTGCAGAGGAAGTTCAGTGCCTTAATTTAAGACTGCAGAGCCTGTTTGTGCGCACTGTTGCCGAGATTGTGGTCCGTGGGACGCGGCGGAGTATAAATAGTGTAGGGTGCAGGGTAGGGAAAGGGGGCTGTGCAGGAAATGTGCTAGTTATAAAAAAAAAAGACAAGCTTGTCTCTGTTTAATGACTTGGATTTTTTGTTTTTTCCCCTGCGAAGTAGATGAAGATCAAGATTAGATTTTGTTGTGTTAGTGGTTTCAATTCAAGCTTGATAACCCCTGACATTTTACAAACAAAACAAACAAAATACAGTGAAAGTTCTCATACTGTATGCAACAACGTCATGGACTGAGGCACTGCCTGATAGTTGGATTTTCACTTGTAATACATTTTTTTACAATTACCTTAATCCTTTTATACACACAGTAATTGTTATAGTATTGTTATTTTAAAACGTTGCAATGTTACTGCCATCATCCGAGTCTTTCGATATTCAAAATTGTGAAGCAAATGATGGAACAAGCAGAAACACTACTAAATCATGCTGCTTTTCTTGGTTAATTCAGTTTTAATTAGTTTCGTATAAATTATTTGTAAAATAGTGTTATTACTTATCAATTTTAGTGTTTTTTTTATGGCTGTGCTGGTAACTTGAATTTGCTGGTTACTTGAATGCTGGATCTGAAACCATTTAGTGAATGTTAATTAATCTTTTTGTTGTCGTTTTTCGAAGGGAAAATAAAAAATGGTTCGGCGTGGTCTGACACTTCTGTGTCTGTGATTGTGTGTCTTTCAGTAAGTGTGTCTGCTGTAGAAGCCTTATCCTTTCCCCATGACATGAAGTAGGCCTCTTAGCTGCAATTTGTCCTGCCACTGTGGGTCTTTCATAGACAATGAATGGAGCATCTGAACCCAATAGCTAATGCAGCCTGAGACCCTCAGCAAAGGAGAGCCTGATTTTATACCGTCTGCCTGTGAACAATCATTAAGGGCTTTGTCGCCAAAACAATGGGAAGGAGCTTTCGATATTACCTGTTGAAGCTGTTAATTAATTTACCCTAAGCTGCTATAGCAGCTGCTGGCTTGTTCCAGTTTTTGTCGTTTTTTTCTCCCCATTTTTGTTCTTGTCTTTATTGTTTCTTCGCACCTGCGTAAGTGATAAGATTTCATCGGGATTCCTCTGTTTTAAAAGCTTTTCTTGAACCATTTCCCTTTGTCCCCAAACAGGTAGCATCAACCAAAACAAGACTATTACGGACGAGGGCATCTTCGGCTCTAAGGCGGCTCTCTTCGCAGCCATCGGGGCGGGCTGCGTCATCTTCATCTTCATCATCATCTTCCTGATCATCTTGCTGATCAAGATCCGGAAGCGGGCGAGGAAGCACACACAGCAGAGAGCCACGGCGCTGACGCTCAGCACGCTGGCCAGCCCCAAGTGCTCCGGGAACGCCGGGTCAGAGCCCAGTGACATTATCATCCCGCTGCGGACTACAGAAAACAACTACTGCCCGCACTACGAGAAAGTGAGCGGGGACTACGGGCACCCAGTCTACATAGTCCAGGAGATGCCCCCCCAGAGCCCCGCTAACATTTATTACAAGGTGTGAAGATGGAGGGGAGAGTGCAGCGGTGATATTTTGTAGGACGTTTGGATTTTAGGAAATTATGGCCTACTTTTTTTTTTTTTTTTTTTTTTTACTACCTAGACCTTCTGAAGCTGGAGGACATTTAAACGATGACCAGTGAAGATAAAAGCGTAAAAGAGTAATAGAAAGTCAGAAGGTCTACATAAAGACTGCTGTCAGGACGTTAAAATTTCTCCTGTGTGGGCCAGCAGCGGGTCGTTTGGGCCTTCTCCCTGTCCGCGCCCTGTTTCCTGTTAACCTACAGATGTATTAAGCAGTCACATGTTCCCTGGTCTTAGCCATGGTATATTTCTGGATAGCAAATAAGAGATGGGATACATGGTTTAGGCTTTTGAATCAGTAGCCTTTCTCCTTGTGTGGTAGTGAGAAAGAACAGGGTATGTCCAGATAGTTGAAAACCTGCAGCTGCAGGCTGCCTGTCATTCGCTGGCTTCGTCACCGAGCTGAAGCCGTTCTGAATCGCTCAGGTAACAGGGCACATTGCGACAGATAGAGCAGTACCATCCTCTTGCACACTATGATGTTTACCTTGCATTATTCTCATCAGTTAATTCGCTCTTTCTTCTCATAATTCTGCTCGTCAGGTTTTTTTTTTTGTGTTCTTTGCATTTACAGTATATCATGGTAAATATTCCTGTATTTCATGTTATCATATCTCAATAGCAGTGCATTTATTTGGCGAAGAAACATTACGCGTGAGCCGTTACTCTAGGGAGGTCATTGTTTTTTTGTAAGACAAGAAAAAATATATATATATTCATATTTCCTTTTGTCCGTTCAATCCTGAAGCATAGCCAAGAAAGGTATTTACGAGTGCTGTCAGTCTTACCAGGGCCCGGTGGTGCCTAACTGTGTTCAGACAAGAGCAGTGTGCCTGTGGCGTCCCAAAGACAAATTTAACGGGCCAAACCGGCTGCAGCTCGTGCTGAAGATTTGCCAGGTGCGAGTCGGACGTGAACAATAAAAAGTTATGACTGCAGATCTCCCGAACTACTTAAGAAAAAGAATAATAAATTATGGTGCTGTGTGTCCACCCTCCTCAAGATGTGCTTTGGGGGTGGGCGCGGGGGAAGGGGGCAGCACGAACAAGTTTGTTGAAGGTAGGAAGTTTTTTTTTTTTTAAGACATTATCAGAGAAAGTGGAGATCTTTCCGGCCTCTGCATGGTAAAGCGCCCTCGTTTGTGACATTCTGACGAATCCACGTGTTTTGGAGCCGGGTTTTAAAAAGAGAAGGAGTTAAGAGTGTTTCTTCTGACGTTTTGCTTTGTGGTTTGCGTGCACCTTGTTTCTCTTTCTTTCCTTCAGCACCCATAGACCTTTTTCGTCCTCTGTGGCGACGTGTTGACTCACTGCAGTATGGGATACGATCAAACATGCAGCGCCCTCCGAAAAGGCTCCTCGCCACACGTTATATGAAGAGTATCGCAGTGATTGCCAGATAGGCCTTCTGTTCAGGTGTCTCCTGCTCCATATAGACACACAATAACTAGAACAAAAATAGTCCCACGGCCTATCTAAAGAGAAATATTATTTATTAGTGCTCTGCCACCAGGCTGCAGACAGGCTTGTTTTATCTCAATGCATTTTTTTTTTTATACGAATACAAGTTAAAGGATAACATTATAGATCAGTTACAAAGTATTACAGATTCACTGCTGTTCAGTTACTAGCATTTTGTTAATTTAAACGAGTTTCTTGCGCTTGCTCTGTGTAGCTGTTTGTCGATATGTTGTTTACGCCCACCTACCGGTTAGCTTCTAGGGGGAAAGAAAGAAACAGGCTTGGTTTTCTTTGTTGCAGCTCCCTTTTAGGGACAGCAGGAGAATACCAAGCGGCATGACTTTTGTCAGACATTCCACTCCGCTTATTTTCTGCCAGTGATAAGGTGGATCCCACTGCAGGTTACGGATGCCTTTCGAACAAATCCTCCATTTTTTTGTGTGTGCGCGTGTGTGTGTGTGTTTGCCTTTACCAGCTCTTGCTTTAGTCGGTACACGAGTGCTAAAAGACTCGGTATAATTAAAGAGGAAGAACAGGGAGCAGAAGTCAGACAGGGACACAAGGCGGAATAAAAAAATAAATAAATAATATAAATTAATAAATATATGGATGTCAAGCAGATTTTTTGCTTGGTGAAGCAACATGAACTTAGGCTAGGTTTGTAATTGGAAAGCCACAGCTGAGGTGATTTCAGAGCAATGAACAAATTTATATTTTGGAAAAAATCACTGTCTTTACAATTAGATGTGACATTTTTTTATTAAAATGGTTTGGTTTTGTTATAGCTTCCTGATTGTTAGTCACTGCTGTTCTCTGATCTGGATACATTCAGTGTGTCATATCAGTCTCCTAAAAACTTTTTTTATACGTTGTTCACGGAATATGGTGGCCCTGACATTCGCATTAATTCATACTGTTTATTTTTAACAGAATAAACATTTTCAGCATGTAAAATCCATTTCGAAATGCCAATTTATGTATGACACTTTGACATTTTTGTGGTATTGTTTTAATTTTATTTTATTTGAATGGTATTCATTGTTATCACTTTACAAGTTGGCAAAAATGAAATTGAAACTGTAAATATGTTAAAATAGATAAGCTTAAAAGTACGATTTATTAGGACCCCATTTAATTAAAATATAGATTTTTTAATGCAGAATTTTTGTAAATATTTGTCATTTAAGGCATTTTGTATAAACTTTTCAATTATTTTCTTGTTCACTTTTTTGTTAGTAAAAAGAACAATAATACAGAACGTCTTAGAGTTGGTGTTACGCATCATATGAATTTGTCTGAAGTGCCACATATTGCCAGGAAATAGTACTTTATAAGGTTCACTACACAGCAAATACTTTACATATTGTTTTCAGCATCATCCACAGTATATGGGAGACAAAGCTTAGAAATGTGTGTTACATTTTTGTTTAGTTCCCACTCGCCATTGTGACACGGTGACCACTTATCACAACACGGTAGTGGACCTTCTGCAGGTTAAGTGAACAACTGGTCAGAAACACATGTTGCCTTCGGAACCACAAAACATGTGTGTTCCACCTTTGAGTCTTGGCAGTAGCAGAAATTTGATTTCACACAAGTATTTGCTCCGGGTGTCAGCGGCATACATTTGAGAATTAACTGTATCCCTTTACTGGTCCCAGAAGCTGTCCGCACCTTCTACCCGCTTACGCTGTGAGCATAGAACCTAAAACAAAGGGAGCTAATTGTGCAACTGCAGGCTGAGATCATCAGACACCACCCCCCCCGCCAAAAGCATTTGGTTTAGCCTGGTTATTACTTTATTTTTTATTTTTCTGCCGGGGAGTAATGAGTCCCCTGCATACCATTATTGCACTGCTCCATGAGCCCAAAGCTGAACAATCCATCTCTGTGGAATACCACAATATTATCACAATATTATCCATGCACTCTGTGTAATAAACACCAGCCACCGCAGGGAAGTCCCTCTGATATCAGCAGAAATGATCACCATTCCGGCCAGTGCAGCCCAGATTGTTTACCGCGTCACAAAACAACGATGCGAAAAGAACTTCCATTGATAGCTAAACAGTATCTAATTTTCACCTTTTTCCGCACGCATGGAGCTGCTGGGAAGAAACGTTTTTATTTTTAATTATTATTATCATTATTAATATTATTATTACTATTATTATTGTTCTTATAATTATTATTTTTATTATTTAAAATTCCCAGTTGATCCGCCATGCTGTAAGACTGGTTGCTCACTTTCCCTGGCTTCGGTAACAGTTTTCTGTTAAAGATACAGTTCTAAGTACATGTACTCAATCCCTGTGAATTGATGTTTTTCGTATCGCTCAACCGATGTCTCACTGTTCGTTTGTTTCGTTCAAATTTGCAGCTTTTACTCAAAATAACCAGTTACAATGGAATTTGAATTCCATGTGCCAAGCCAACCTGATATTGCATATTGATAAATAAATTTTTCCTATGGAAGTCAGTGTTGAGTGATCTTAATTTGTCCTTGTTTTTAATTATGGGGGGGGGAGGTGGCTAATGTGGACTGGAATCCTGTACATCCGTTCTGGAAACATACCTTGTGCTTATTGGTATAAGCTACACTGGACAAGTGCTTCGGGGAGAAACCGACGTCCAGTAACCTTGGGTTAATGTTGAAAAGACAGACCCCTTATTAGTATATACACGTTATATAGGCAAAGAGTAATGAGTAATGAAAGGAGGTTTGCAACAGAGAGCCGCGAGGCAGCCTTTCCGGGGCAGTGGAGGAGGTGCAATCTCCATGATCAAAAGCAGACAATAGATACGGAGCACCCGCCCTGCCTGAAAGGCTGAAAAACTCGTTTGGAGTAAAATGTATTTCTAAATTACACAAGCAATTAAAATGGCTAAGAAAAGATGGGGGGGGGGGTGGGGTGGTGGTAGACTATCAGCCATCCAGTGATTTTTATCAGGTGCATGAAGAACTATACAGTCAAATATTAATGCATTTCTCATAAACTGGGGACGCTACACTACCCCGAATGGCCTCAGACAATTAAATGGACAAAATTATTTACAGAACTCAAGTAATTAGCATGGGCATAAAGCAGTTTTCTGGGATCTGAATGGCAATTGAAGGTCTTATCAATTTAATTAAGTTGAAGGTTGATAGAAATGCTAATATTGCTGAAGTCACAGAGGCAACAGTTTTCAGACCTGTTTCCACCAAGTTCTAGCAAAGCAAAAGTATTAGCAGCCAGTTTCACGTGTGATTGCTACTGCAGTGCTCCAAAGGAACATTAAGTGCTGCTGTTACTGGCAAACCATCATACATCAACTCAGTGATTTCTTTATTTACAAAAATGAATCTGTATTAATATTGAAATAAGTTAACTCAGTGTGTGAATGTTTCAATGTTAAATATCAATGGAAAAAAAACATTTAAACAGTTTTCGATATTATTGATTGCTATTTGAATGTTAACAAGTCGAACACTGATTAGCAGTGTAGGCGTATGGCATTGGCAGAGAACATTCCCTTCTTCCTTCCTTACCTCCTTCCTTCCTTTCTTCCTTCATTCATTCATTCATTTATTCATTCATTCATTGATTACCCATTCATATCAAGACAAATACCTTCTGATGACATCAGCGAATGATTTTTTCTCTCTAAAGCAAAGCCCTGCTTTTCTGTTTAAAGTACTTGTAGGATGATTTTCTTTTTATTAGTAGAACATGATCTGGTGTTGAACGAAATTAGCTTGCTGCCATTTTTAGGTGAATTTCCCCTTTAATGTTCTGCCTGAACTATTCTGTGGTTATAAGGTAATGCATAATTCAGACAGCATAGCATCTCTGACCTTATACATTTTCTCTTCAAGTCGTATAGTTCGCTGAAGGACAAATTCTACATTTATAAAGAGTTTGCTGATTTTAAATGAAAGTAGGTTGATTGGACTTTGGAGTTTGATGAGTAGGTCTAGAATAAATATGCCATAATTTCCATGACTCCCTTTAATTGATAAAGTATTTGAAATATTACTCATGACAGCCAGAGATTACTAAATACTCCAGGGAAAATGGGGATTTGGTTTTTAGGTCATTTAATTTTTGAAAACAATGCTATTTTTCACTCTGACATAGTTTGTGATTTTTGGTTTTGAACCATAAAGAGAAGTTATTGTTATTAATTGAAAAACAAATTCAATAACTATGTAGCTGGAGATAGCTGATTTGTCTACCCTCAGGTAGGTCATTATATAATATTTTGCTCATTTCTACACAAAACGTACTTTGGATATTTCATGTGCAATTATTATAATCATTATTATAGCTATAACTATTCTTTGTAGTAATAAGAATATTGTTATCGTTTCGGGAAGGAAATCCAAAGGCCACTCTTGTTGGAAATTCACATTCCCACCAGTAATGGTCAATAAGCAATGACTCTCTCCCTTAACGTTCCAAATGGAAAGCATTAAGGACAAAGTATTCTTTTCAGCTTCTAGACTGACATTCGGTCTTGTACGTCAAGCAGCTGCTGAGGAACATGTTGTGCCAGACCGATAAGGAGGTCTGAAAATATCGGCCACTGGCAGCCTTGTCGGATTTGGGATCCAGCGAAGAGATTATTCGATGAAAGCTGAGAGCAAAGCAATTGACCCCAAGATGTGATATAATTAACCTCTTAGTCCTTCTGTCCATCTTGCAGCCCATATATGACATTAATCATTAAATGGTACTTTATGATGGCTTTGCTTCTGAAATTTTGATGAATGGGTTTTTTTTTGTATGTGCTTTGTATAAAAATCAATATATTTTAATATTTTTATTAATACAGATAGGTATAAATTACATACAGAAATAAATTATTGCTATATATTTTTTTTGGAAATCATTGATTTCCATTTAAATCATCACTTATTTTACCAAAACTGTATAATGCATGAAGATTCGGCAACTGCTGACAGTTACTTGCTCATTTATGAAAGAAGCTTATTTGGGAATTTCTGCATATAGTCCAAAGGTTTACAGGGATTTGTCTCATGTGATACACTCCTTGTCTGTGGCACTAACCAGTCGGTGCCTCAGAACTATTTCTTTTCAGCAAAGACAAGCCACAATTGTGTGCTCTTGTACCAAATCTATAGAGATGGTTTGCCCTCAGAAGATTTGTGAGGCCTGTTTGTTAAAATGTTCCACAGAGGGGAAAAAAGAACAAAGGATACTTTTTTTTCCTGATGAGCAAACAATACATTAACCTGCTGAGACTGTTAAATGTTTAATACTTCTTGACCGATGCATATTTCAATAGCAATGTTCCTCAGGCACAAAGGCCTAATTGCATTACTTTTGTGTCTGTTCCCATGTGGAAATAAGTAAACCATAAAACTGTAAACAAGCAAGCAGGACCAGTGCCTTGGTTTAGAAATGAATAAAAAAAATCTTCAGACTAAAACTATCAGAAACATTCTTTCTAACAATGTGAAATAAACTTGCAAAATAAAATGGCTTTCTTTGTAGCAAAGTTATTTGTAACGTTAAAAACTAGGTGGCACAGGTATTGCCTGTAAATTATATTTAGTTCTAGGCAAAATATGGGATTTAATATCATGTGTAATGGAGTTTTTGATTGGACATATGACAGTTCTGTCTTTTGTCCTATTGACTGTGTGACATGTAAAAGATCACAAAGCAGATTCTTAAATGGACAAAGACTCAAAGGCCATTCTATTTGATTTAGCTGCTCATTAACACAAGCATCCTGAGCCTCTAAAAAGTGAATCACATCACTGCAACTGAATATATAGAGCATACGGGATCAAGAGGAGCAGTTCAAACATGGAGCAAGACGTGGCGGTTACAACATCTTAGAAACAGCACCTTCCTGGAATTTTCACATATTACAGTGTCTGGAGTTTAAAGAGAATGGTGTGATGAAGAAAAAAGCAACCGGTTATGGGAATTTCTGTGGGTGAAACCTCCTTGTTAATGAGAGAGGCCACAGGAGAATGGCCAGACTCGTTAAAGTTAACTGGAAGGTCAGAAGTGTAAAAATAACAGCTCAGAAAGGCATCACCAGATGCAACTCATCAACCTTTGAAGTGATTTTGGAGAAAAGGAGGGGGGGGGGGGTCCAACCTGACACTACATAGTAGAACCTAATAATGGCCGCGGTGTATATATAGCAATCAGTGATCAACATTGAAACCATTTGCTTAATATTGTGTAGGTCTCACCAAAACAGCTCTGCATTATACTGCTGAAAGTAGAATATCGTTGCCAGGAAGCAAAGTACTTGGTGTGCAATATTCTTTAAGTCGGAATACATGCTGGAATATCACCCACATGACTGCGGGGCCCAATCCTTCCCAGCCCAGAGCTTCCCACTGTTTCTGCTGGCTTGCCTTCTTCCAACGGTGTATCTTACTGCCACGATCCACATGCACCAACCATCTACTTGAGGCAACAGAAAATGTTACTCGCCACCCCAGGACAGCTTCTTCCGTAGCTCCATGGTCCAGTTCTGAAGCTCACATGCCCATTGGAGCCACTTCCCACAGGGGTCAGAGGTCAGCATGGACACTCTGGCCAGTCAGTGGCTGTGCAGCCCCATACGCAGCAGGCAGTGGTTCACTGTGCGTTCTGACACCTTTTTATCATAGCTTTTCATAAATTTGTGCTACAGCATCTCTCCAGTGGGATCCGACCAGACAGGCCAGCCTTTGCTCCTCTCGCACATCACTGAGCCTTGGGCACCCATGACCACATCACTGGCTCCCCAGATGGCCTTCCTTGGGCTGCTCTTGGTAGGTACTGACCACTTTATACTGGGAACACACCACAAGACCTGCCGTTTTGGCGATACTCTGGCCCTGTCATCTAGCCATCATTACTCGACCTTCGTTAAAGTTGCTCAGAACCTTATGCGTGCCCATTTGTCATGTTTACAATACATCAACCTTCAAGAACTGACTAATACTTGACAGGCACCATTGAAATGGGATAATCAGTGTCATTCATTTAATCTGCCAGTGGTTTTAATGTTATGGCTCATCAGTGCATATAGGTAATAATAGATGGGTAGCATTAAAACACTTTATCCCTGTATTAGATAAGCAGTTACAAGATACATGGATAGATAGATAGATGGATGGATGGATGGATGGATGGATGGATGGATGGATGGCCCATTTTCTGTGCTTTGGACTAAATACTGATTTTCCAGTTTACTGGTGATAGTTATTGCTGAACTCATCGATAGTGGCCGGCAAAGTGGTTTGACAGAAGCATATTATTAAGAAATATAAGTATATAATATATCAGAGAAATCACCATTGCAGGGTAGGTGGAATATAAATGTGCTTAGTTAACATTTAACATGCCTAGTAACAGTGACAAAAGTGACATTATTTCAGATAGTCGGAAAACCAAACTGAGCAATAAAGCAGACTCAGCAGTATAGTTCATACTGAATTTAGCTCACGCCAAATACCTTTAGGCGTAAACCTAGGCAAAGATATATAGTTCATTCATTATTCAGCAGCATTATGAATAATAATAACATTAACAGTAATAATAGTAACAACAATAGTTACTATTATTATTTAGATGCTAGTATATACTGTACACATATTCATGTTAATAATATAGAATTATAAGCCTAATGATGTTACCAGTAATAATAATTAGCATATTTTGTTCTAGAAAACGAAAACATGTAGCGGCTGAGGTAAAAATGTTAGCTAATTTATTTTATACATCTGTTACTTACATACTGTGCCTGCAGTGGCCATAAAATCAGTTCACAGTTTCTGGGACATGCCATTAAATAACTGGCTAAATCCTGAGCGTAATTGTGGAGAGCATCTGATTCTTTATGGGGCAAATGGAGGTTGGTCGAGTTTCTCTTCAGTGCATAATAGGATATCTGATCTCCCCCATGCCTGCAAAATTACTATGCATATCACACATGTTTGCACTGTACCTCAGATTAAAAATACCCCCACCCCCGCTGTAAGTGCTAAATAAAAAGGACATTGTAGGAACCCCTCCTGGCCTGCCTTTTGATGCTGCCATGTCATTTGCTATATATGCTACGGATTTAGCAATACTGATCTTGCATTACTCAGAGTAAATATGTGAAGAGTAGTACGACTGGAATGAAGGCTTTCTGGGTTATAATCTCATATACCTATTCATGATGCCTCATCTGCAGTTTCATTCAGTTTCATTCAATTATACATACATAACATGGTGTGGAACTGGGGGTTTACCCAGCTGCGCAGGGCACAAGGTAATCAAACACCATGCATGGGAAGTCAGACTCCTGTAGGACACATACTCACCATGGGCAACGCAGTGACCGCAGTTTGCCTAGAAAGGTGTTTTCTGGACTGCAAGAGGAAACCTGTACAAACACAGGGAGAATCTTCGGATTCCTGCCACACTCACACATACACGCACCATTCACACACAGAAAGATTGAATATCTATATGTTTGTGGGGACTCTCCATTCATTTTTATGGACATAAGCTTAAACCCAACTATGAGAAGCGTAATCTCTACCCAGCAATTAATCTTAAGCAAAGTAACCAAAACGAAATACCAGACTTTTACCGTTTTTAGTTTTTTGGTTGCATTCACAAGTGCAGCTTCCCCAAGTGGGAACCAAAAAATTTCCCTATAAGGTCAAAATAACACGTTTTTATCACATTGCGGAGAGACTTGGGCCCCACCGTGTAATATATACATGCCCCCCCCCCCCCCCACAGTCAGAAGCCAGAGTCAAATTCCAAACCCTGGTGATGCAAGCATGCAGTGCTAACCATTAAGCTACCATGTTACCCTGAAACTGACGAAAAATGATCATTGTGAAACGTATTGTTCTGCAGGGTAACAGGCCTATTGGCAGGGCCATCAGATGCTTGGCTTACATTCTGAATGCTAGTCCTGGCCTCCAACCCTAAATGGAGCTGCCCTCTTTTGTTAGCGTAGCGTCTGGGTATGGTTATATTTCTGTGACCTACCTAGGGGCTTGTGTGACACATAGAATTGGCCTTCACTTGGTCTTAAGTAAGTGGTAATTACATCAGTACATTACAGCCCAAAATAACCTTTTTCACAATATAGTGTCCATTATTTTCTCTCAATCGTCTTTGAGAGGCAGTCGGCTCAGTTTTTTATTTTATTTTATCAAAAACACCCCTGTTGGTCGCTGCTGTTACAGTTTTGCTAAGATGTGGTTCTAAATCTTCTATGGAGAGAGGTGACGCTTCATATTTATAATAATAGTTCACAGAATGAACAAAACAAAAATCCATTGGTTCCAATCAAAATTGCATGCAAAGAATAACTTGATAAGAATAACAACTAATAGACAATCTGCATACAGCTTAAAACTTTCATTCTTCCTGAATGACATACCTGATACTTAATACTGCCTATAAAATGGAAATATGCATTTTCTGCAGCATTCCCCATGCATAAAGAGGGCATAGTGTCCCCACCATTTTTTTTATGCATGCATCATTTTGTTTGCGCTGCAATTTAAACAAAACCTATCCATTTTAACAAAGTAACATTACCGAACAATCAAAATGATGAAACAAAAAAATCAAAGCGTTGTCCTTAAAAATAGATGCATTTATTATGTGTGCTCTATTGTTTACAAATGAATTCAATGTTCTGCCAGAGGAGAAACTGTATTTTACACTCAGAGGGGCTGATTTACTAAGATGGAACAAAAGGGCAGAGAACGCATGTTTCATTGCATAAGCAACAGATATACCATGGTGTTAGAGGGTGATTTACTAAAGGTAATTATGTATGACACCAGCTGCAAAAGCCTTAATTAACATATGGGCTTATCTATATTATATTGCTTTCTGGAATTGCTTGACTGGACAATTCCCAGTACCAGGCAGTAGTGGCTCTGTTACTCTCTGAACTCTGCTTCCAAACCATCTATTTACATTTTGTTTCCGTCTGGTATACCACGTTAAGATGAAACTGTGCATGAGTCACGCAATTATTAAAAGTTTATTTTAGAAGAAGACCTCAAAAAGACCTTCAGACACAGATTACAGCTTCTACCAGCAAAAGCGTACATTAGTCGCGTCACATATTCTCCAATGGGGGACTCAAAAACTCATGACTTTGAAGCTCTCCCTACGTAACTAGTCAAAACTCATCCAACCTGTTTCATAAACAATCCTTTAAAGAGGCGAAAACCTTCAGAGGCCTGAGTAAGCCACCCGCAGTCTCCCAGCTACACTTCATCTCTATCATGTCCAGATGGGGGATCAACAGCCTACCTCACTGAATGGGTATAATTCCTTCTGTGAATTCTCAGTCATAAACGCACCTAGCACTCACAAGAGCCGCCTCTATTACTCATACTTCTAAATAATGTTAATGTGCTTGTTCTGCAGTTATTTATACTCATCCTTATCTTGCAGTTAAATACCTTTTTGTTATGTTTTTTAGATGTATTTAGCTCTATTTATTTAATACAGTGGGGGGTCAATGATGGAAGGCTGTTTTGCAGCCCGCCCACCACAAACATACATACACAGACACACACACGCACACACACACAACTGTAGTATAAGAAATCACTGTATTTCCTGAATACATGTCACAATAAAAAGTGAAACATTAATTAACTGTGCGGTGAATAATCTGGGGAAGCACCAGGAATGTCTAATACTAGCTGTGTATTTCTCTGTAATGTCTCTGTAGTTATAGCTGACAACAGGTTGTATCAGTTTTGAGTAACTCTTCCACTTGGCATTGAAGAATTGTTTAAAGGTGAACCATTTTTAATTTTAGTTGAATTGTTGGTTGAACATTTTTTTTCTGTGCATAATACTCTTGCGACTATTGAAATACTGTTCACGGGCCAAAATTACCTCCTGCTCTGACTGCTTGTTAAATATACTGAGCCTTGCACTTGTAAATCACCTTGATTAATCACAGTGCAATGTTCAATACATATATTTACATACGTGCCTCCCAATATTTTGTGGACTCCCCTGGGATGTTCTCGATTTACATATTCATTAATGGAAACCCTGCTGATACCAAGGTGCCCACACGTTATGCATATCTAAATGACATCCGTGGCCTCTTACAGAACGCAGACCATGATGCCTTGGATTCCAGCATATCTCATGCTTTACATCCGCAAATAAATTATCCCTGTTAAAGATAAATAGGTTTTACTTTATGAAACAGATATTAACTTGACAGATAATATAATTACTTATTTCTTTATTTACAAAAATTCAGAATTTCTTTTTAAAGAAACTGTGAAGGAAGCAGCTCTTTGGACTTTAACAAGGAACCTTCCCTGCATTCTTAATTTGAAACATCCATGTCATGAGTAGCTAATTCTGGTTTCAACTGACTAATCACAGTTAAACATAGTAACTAACAAATGATACTAAAATAGGGCTTTTTTTACTGCAGCACAAGTCTTCGTATACATGAACTGTGAATTACTATGTATTCATTAAAAACAAGCATGGTAAATCACGTTCTACGAAACAGTAGAGTAAGCAGTAGCAGTTAGCAGTAGCAGTCAGCAGTAGCATTTAGCAGTAGCAGTCAGCAGTAGCAGTTAGCAGTAGCAGTTAGCAGTACTCGTATTTGTATTACTAAATATGCTACCACTCAATAACGGCAGGCCTTTCCTGTCGGGGAGTCTGCATACTGACGTGTGCATGCTGCTTTCTAACATCTGCTCACTCATGCTGTACTTCGGCCCTGAATCCCCGTCACAGATCATTACCTATGTTATCTCCTGTTATTCTCTTCTATCCCTGGATTTCAGAGAAAAAAAAAGAAAAAAAATACTCCTTATGGCGTATTGACTTAGAAAAGGGGAATGGCCCGAACTCTGTCCAAAATCTCAAGCTAACAACAGAACTGCTCCTATTATTTCAATTTAGTTTTAAGTGGTATCTGCCTAACAAACACAGGATGTGCTGTTTTTAATCAAAGTAATCAATGCGTGTTTGAAAACGGCTTTGATTTAAGCCCAGGTCCTAGCGGCTTGTCCTAAATTATCCTGTACAGTCAAAGGACCATTCAAAACACACACTTTCGTGATGCATTTTTGAGTGTGGAATCCCACAAGTACTTAATGGAACATGAAAGCGACATAGACACAAATGTTTGGACACAGTTGTACAACATCTGGATGATGTACTTGTATTTGTATATCAACAGAGCGTAATTCTTGGAAGTATCTAGCTAGCTGCTTTGTAAAGATATGTAGGTAAGATGTGCTAACAAGTAAAAATTCAATTTAATTTGGAAGTAGCATAAACTATCAGTTACAATGTCTTTTACATTTTGTTAACAATAAGGACCACTGATAATCTGAACACTGTGTTCCTGCTCATTCTCCTCCATATACAACATACAAACAAAAAAGAACTTATTTATGTCTTCAACAGAGTTATACATTTATAAAGCCCATTATATACTGCATATCCATTAAAGGGGCTGTGTTTGCCGTATTTATAATGGACATGTCAGATTGCTTGTTAGGCTTATCTTAAAGGTAATGCTCACTAATGGTGAGCATCCTTAAAGGTCACCTTCCGGGGCTTTGCACCTTCCAGAAATGGGACACCACAGTGCCTTTGGAAGAGGATATGGGAATGAACTGATGTGGGTGAGGCCGAATGGGTCAGCAAAATGGACGGGCTTTTTCCAGTGTTATCTTTAATATCTGTTCTAATAATGTGACTTGAATTTCAGAAGCGATTTTAGTGGACTAGGTTTTGAAAAGATTCATTTGCATAACAGTATTATTGTCACTCACAATACACATTTTATCTGCAGGCCTAATGGAAATGAGTAAAAGTCTTAACAGAAGATAGTTTTTAAAATACAGGCAACAAATTATAACCAAACCCATCTGGTATTTAAAAAATGGAAACGTTTGTCAACTTCGGAGGCTGCTACTCTTTGGACGGTCTGATGCTAATGTTGACTACAACGGATTTTTTGTTTTACAGAAAGGATATCATTAGGTCTAAATCCTTTGACATAATACATACCATTCTAAGGCTGCATATTAGATATATGAGTTAATAGTCCCAGAAAAAGACTTGATGGTTGTTGTTTTCCCCATAGAGTCTTAGGATGTTCCTCTCAACAACAATGCTGTTGTTTTCATAAGCTATTTCCTTTTTCTAGGCAATAAATGCAGTCAATGCAAAATCAAATAATTAACATTAAATATTAAATTCAATCCTCTTTTGAAGGAAAATTTAGCATATTAACTAAGAGTTAAGACATCGAGAGCTACGTAAGAATAATCCATCGGTTGCAACATTCTCAATATCATCGTGTTGAAGTGCCTGCCGTATCTGCTTTTTTATGTTATGTTGATTCTTTTTGAGCAGTTACTGTTCGACTGTCAGACTTCAAAGGGAATCCACCACAATGTTGAATATTAATATGGATATACTTTCATTCATTTTTAAACACAGTTTATCCCACATTTACCTGTAATGCAGACTATATTCACTTCAAAACAAATTATGGTAAAGTCCGTATTACTTAATAGTATGAGTTTATAGCCATTCTATCTGTATGTTGTTAATAAATCCATCAACAGTTTCCTAACAGCAATTACTAGTTCATTAAATTATGCTCCAGTGGTATTATATCCGTCAAAACCATGAAGGGTTACTGTGATATATTTATTTGTTGATGTTTAAACTCCTGAATCACTTAGACATTCTAGCTTCCTAGATGGTGTGGCGTTTGCATCATCAAAAGCTTTTATGTCACCGTGAACCTGCTTGTGGTGGTTGTCGGGGGCGGGGAGGGGGTCTGGTCTTTGAAGCCTTGCACTGCGATGAACAGGAAAACTGCAGTGCCTGAACCCCTGTAAAATGTCACCCTTTGTGAATCTTCCCCGGACGCCCAAGCTGTCGGGGTTATCGCCCGTCTGGTCCGAATCGCAGGCGGCATCTGAAGAGACGAGGTTGATGACTTAAGATGTTCCCAGCGCTGTTGTGGCTGACCCACATGGTGCGGACTGAGCTGACAGAGACCGACATCCCAGGCTGTTTGTGCACAGTTCGCTCAGGTGCTGTCACAGTCACACCCATGGCAGAAGACTGAAGGGTGGTCTTCCATAACAGGCGACACGCTCACTCGCTTCTCATTACTTCATAGCGCCCAAATTTCTCTTCTTGGCCTTACCTTGGGAACAGCTGCCCTTTCGTCAATCACATTCATGTAATATATCGAGGATGAGATTACACATTTTTTCGGCCTGTTAAAGAATAAGCAGCTTAGCCTTTCTGAATTCTGGGAACGGTAATTTTTTTAAATTAATGCACTTAAAAAAAAAAAAAATTCCACTCTTGCGCTGTGGTGTGGCAAATGATACTCGCTCTGCCTTGCCTGGTGTAACCGGCGCGCACCCTTAAACTTTTTTTTTTTTTTTTACTACCGCTCGACTATTTTAGGTTAAATGCTTCGCCATAGCAACGAGGTCCGGAGAGAGACGTGACTCGCTATCGCTCAGCCTGCAGCCGAATGCAGAGGGTACTTTAAAACGGACGCACGGGGAATGGGGGTGGGGGACAAATACCCATTTTGAAAAAGCATCCTCCCGATCTTGACTTAAAGCACATGTATCACGGTCTGTTTATGTCATTCGGACTTAGATCTGTTATGATGAACTTGAAATGAAGACAGCCAGTCGCCAGAAAATAAGCTAACAAAGCAAAGAAAAGCAGCCCCATTTCTAGAAAAATTAATCCCCTACATCAAATGTATGTTTACATATACAGATCAAAGGAGAGTGTGCTCCCGCTAAATAGATTAATCGAGGTAAAAAGTAAAACGATGTCAGCAATAATTTCATGTGCAAAGGGGTAATTACAACTCTGCGCCGTATGTTTAATTCTTTGGGTCACTTGGAATACAATCAGTCAATTTAACGACACAGGAATAGTGATATTGCGCCAGAAATTATAGAGTAATAAAGAAGGTGCTCTTATATTTAAAAAGAAGAGTGATGTCTGAAAGCACTCTGTAGGCAATATTGATGCTCAATAACTGCTCTGCATGCTATGCTTCTTTCCTGGTTTCACATAAACAGTCACAGATAATAGTCATCTCTCGGGGGAACGATTCCATTTCCATTAATGTATGTTCTCAAAATTGCACTTACTGCAAGAGTTTAATTGTCTTTATTAGTACACTTGTTCCAGCAAGATGTGAAGTTTTCATGGATATATAATGAGTGTCGAATATAAACAAATTCCTGGAAAAAGAAAACTGCAGAGTATGTTTTCCCCTCTGATTTTGCTTGGCTTTTACTTCATCCAATTCAATAAGAACCATATACAACTATTTGATTTTCCGTGTGGACCTTGCACAAACATTTAAAGCACAACCAAAAAAAGGCTATGTTGTCATTCTGTATTGTATTTTATATATTTCATTTTGTTTGTAAATATTTGCATTTTTGTCTTCTATTCAGTTTTACTATGCATATCCACACCAATGAGCCAAAACATTATGACAATATACCCACATGATGCGAATATGATTGACTCTCTCGTAAAAATGGTCTGTACCACACAGCCTTCCTTTACATCTTACAAAGAAAAGGTTTTGGTTTCCCAACACCCTATTGCTTGATCCTGGTTTTTCCCTTAGCAGTGGCTGTAGGTTTAAGATATTCTAGGTGGGGCTGTTTGCATCATATTCACTCAGTCTCAGCAACCACCCCAATAAAATTTAACACAAACTGCAGAAATCCAGTTCTCCGAAAAATAGTCAGTAAATATTTTGTTAGCATTAAAAATCAATAGATTGGTAAATAATGAAAATTATCATTACAGGGCTTGCTGCAAAATCTTGCTGAATCTTCAAAATGCCCCCCTGTGAACATCCTAAATTCTTAATCGATCAAGCGAGACAAACCAACCACTCTGTATGACGGAGGCAACCCTAACTGGACACCAGCAGTGAGCCGGAGACACAGGAGTCTGTCAGGTCAGCGTCACGGACACTAAAAAAAATTAATCGATCATCAAATTACCTTGGCTTTCATTTGCTTCCGTGTTACCCAGGATGTTTGAAATACCATATAATTAACCATACTCTCATAACGGACAGCGGGCAGATCACAACCATTTTGCTTTCAACGGGCATGGGTCACGTCCAGTAATATTCGCTCTGTCTTTATGTTGTTTTTAACTATTTTGCATTTATATAAAGTTATTTCGCGTCACAGTATGCAGTGTACACTGACTATGGTTGCACTAAGATGGCAGGCAAAGACGACTGTGCAGTACTATTGCAGCCCTCCGAATGTGCCCTTAGTAGTCTGGCACCCTCATGCTATGTGCTACGTTTGCCGAGCCTCGTGCCAGTCTAGGACTCTGCTTGAGGCGATAAATTAAACGCCCTTTACATATCCGACTTGAGGACTGTGATGGGCTAATTTTATGTTGTTATGTGAATTTCATGTATCAGTAATTGGCTAGGCTGCTGCACGGAATGGCCATTTTCACTATTGCCCAAGAAGAGATACATGAATAAGAGTGAGAGGGGGCCCCAAGCATAATGATTTTTAAAAATACATATTATATGCTATTATGTTTTTTTTTAGCACATACAAAGATAAAAATAAGTAACTGTTGTTTATATAAAAATATATATTTAAGAAAAATCAAAAATCGATTTTTAACCAGGGTGGGTGGAGCCCTAGCACAATTTATTGACCAGCCAGCACTAGTAGAAACTAACCATGGCTGATGGTGAGCACTCCGTAAGCTTTGCTCCTTCGAAGATCTGTTCTGATCCAGCTGTCTGGCCATAATGATTTGTCCCTTGTCGCAGTCACTCAGATCTTTACCATTGTCCATTTCTTATGCATTCAACATGTCAACCACGAGTACTGAAAGTAAGCTGACCATCTAATATATCCCAAAGCGTAACTTATACAATTTTTGAAAGATAGTCAGTGTTGTTCGCTTCATTTGGGGTTGGTAATAATGTTTTGGGTCACTAGTGTATACATCTACAGACATTTGTTGAAGGTGGACAGAACATCAAATACACCACATTAAAAAGTACTGTAACACTGAACAAATCACAAGCACAGCTACAAAGCTGAGTCATTTTAGATTGAGTCAGCAGTGTCAGTAAAGAAAGAGGTTACAAAATGAGCTTTGATAAGTGAGTTTCCAGAGAAGCACGTGGTCCTCATTTTGTAGCTGCATTCGTCACAAAAACTGCAGAAATACTTAACATATTATTTAATATACCGTACTTAATTAACCATCTTAAAATACAAATATATGCCAAACATGGATGAAGCAGACTGCCAAAGAGAAGCTCGAATTTATGGCTACCATTTTGAAATGGTTTGTATGCGAGTTCAATGTGTCAAGAGGCATGATGATCCCTGAGGAGCAGACCTTTGAACAAAGGAAAAAAGTAGGAGGGTTTGATGAGTCATCTTTCACCCGTTTCCCTACATTGTGTATTGGAATGGGCAGCCATCTCACGGGAGTCATTAGATATGATGATTCCTTTATGCTTTAAATGGTCATGTAGACCCCGGGGATATGAGGCCATTTTTACAGGATCTGATGCACCCTGTGGTACAAACACTGTTTCTTCATGATGTTTGCAAGGTGATACTAGCTGCATACGTCCAAAACAAATCCAAGAGCGAGACGCCTTCTACTGCTTCCCCAGTCACCAAGGCTAAATGTTACTGAACCATTTTCAGATGTATTGGAGAGCAGAATGCAAAGAGGATTTCCACTTTTGTCATTCATCAATGAAGTAGACTTTATTTCTGAGGAATGGTCCAATGTTCCACTACACACGGTTCATAACTTATATGACAGTATTTTAAGAAGGATTTAAGCTGTTCTGAAGGCATTGGGTGGCTGAATTCTTCATTACGACAGTAATATTAATATATTGTTAGCTTTTTCCATTATTTTTTTCACCTGTATATATTCCATATCATTAGAATGATAACATTACTTTTGTTACGTTATTTATAATTCCATAAGCCTAATTTACAAAAATATTGAGGTATAAAGACACCAACAAAAGTACTACTGAGCTTCAGAGCAGAAAGTGTTCACTTTGGAAGATAAGACTGGTATCAGAGCGAAGCTTTTACTCACCCTTTAAATAGAAGTCCATTCATAATCATCTCTGTCTTATAAGTGTTAGCACTAAAGCTGCTAAAAGCATTATGCTCAACTGTTTGTAATACAGCATACCCCGAAATAAAGGATTGATTACCTGTCATGCATTAACTTGAACAAAGCATGACAATTGAGTACCACCATCAGCACTGAGAGAAGAGAGATTAAAGCTTGCTGGACCATTGAGTTCATAATAAGAAGAGGTTTTGCTGAGTCTTCCTCCCCTCTGAAATTCATTATAAGGAGGATTATGTGCCCCAGAGTGAATGATGAACATCATTATTATGCTACATTAAAGCCCTGTTCATTGCTTAGAATATCTTGCTCTTTATTATCGCCGTGACCCTTGCGTACAGTATGTAATTATATGTGCGATGCAAAAGTAAGATAAGTATTTTTAGTGAGAGATCTAAAGAATAAAAGCACATGCTGCTGTATTTGATTACGCTCCGCATTTTTACTGATTGAAGAACCATCGCTGTCAAATTTTTTTATCTTGTATTTTTATCCTGGAAGTTATTGTTTCACCCAAGCCTTTTGGTGTTCTGAGACCGTTAAACGCCAACGTGGATTGGATCCAGGGTGTGATAATCACTATCAGTGATGAAGCTGCTATAAAACTTAATTTAGTCACATAAACGCAGATGTGTGAAATGATTTTTTGCATCTTTTCTAGTATAAATGGATCGGTAAGTAAGATGCTGGTCAGTACAGTATGACTCAGCCAGGACGGCGATGGGAAGACACTGGATTAAGCCGCTTCCATTGCAATTTATCACCAGTCTCCTAATTGACGTGGGCCTCAGTAATGAAAACCAGCTGACCCTGGTTAAGCTGATGTCCTCCTACGGATTTAAATTCTTTTGCGGTAACTGCTTACACGTCGGTTGCTACAGCAGCAAGCAGAGTACATGCGTCCTAAGATGTCCATGTTTTGCTGATGTTCTTTGTTTTTTGTTTCGTGCCGGTTTGTATTGTCATTTAAAGGTATCCATTTTTTGTTTTTATTTAACTTTGTTTGCTTAAGCCCTGCTGTGTGTTATTTCTGTCCCGTCCTTGTCGCACAAACCTCTGCCCCACAATCTGCCACACAAGGCCATGCTAAATTTGGGGGGGGGGGGGGGGTCTGAAACAGACTTTGCCGTTTAAATTATGACTGACCTTGTCTTTAAAATCCCAAATGTCCTCATAAGGTTGGTATGAAATCTGGTGATTCGTACCCTTACGGCACACTGCTTAAATGATTACTGACCCTATCCGTACATTCCCAAGTGCCCTAATAAGGTTAGTATGTATTCTGGCGATTTGTCCTCCTAGTCTGTTTCTCCTCTATGCCCTGGGACTTTCATTGACTTTTCTTTTTACAAAATTTTTGCAAAGTGGCATTGTTAGTTTCTCAGCAATGCTCTTAAAAAAAAAAATGATTATCCTCTCCTGGGTAAAACACTACCGGTCCCCAGCAGGTCGATTTTTTAAAAAAGGTTTTAGAGAGTAGTACATTATGTTCCAGCAGGAGTTGAAAACCTGAAACCGCACCTCCGCCCTCAGACATGGGCACATGGAGTAGTTCAGAGTAGTAGCACCAGCCCATGTTGGCCACAATCTTGACAGATGTTAATCAAGAGTCCGGATCACGTTACGTTCACGTTAGCAGGAAAAATACAGCGGTGACCCTGAGGGAGGGCTCCCGGCCAGAGCTATGTTCTGTCACAGTGAAATGACATAAATTTGTTCACAACGTCAATTTTTTTCTCTGGTCTCAAGCAGAGGTCTTCGCAGTTAATAAATAAGTAAATTTAAGCTAAATAACGTAACCAAAATATACGTTTTAAGCTAACATATACCCAATTTGTGCAGGCCAGGTCGCACTGTTCGAAACCGTTTTTTACAATCTGATCTCATGATGAAATGTGACTTCTGGGATCTGTTTAATGCAGAGTTAAACGCACATTGTATACATTTCTCATGTCGTATGTGGCGACCGGAGTGGAACATATGGATGTTTCACAGCAATAAACACCTCTGGAGGGTTCTGGCATTGGCTCAATTATTATAAGTTACTATTACTATATAAACTACTATAAATTTCTCTTTTATAAGTTTATCTAAAGTTTAGTTGTGGTTGAAAATAAATCAGGCGTGTTTTCATGTGCTGGAAAAGCGAGAGCAGTTTATAGCTGAATTATTTTCAGAAGATAGATACATGTAATAATTTAAAAGTCATGAACACACCCATCTAACGCCTTCATACTGTATGAAAAGGATGTCGTCATCTCAGTAAAAGAAATGTTCACAGCTTAAGATAGTAAATCGTGACCACTCACTCACCAAAGAGTCCGGAGGGTGCAGTTTATACCGTCCTCGCACTACAGAACGAGCCAGGTAAGTATTATTCTGGAAGTAACCCCACAAGCCTTTGCAGTCCTGTGTCAGCCGTTTACAGCATCCTACTTCCATTTTATCTACAGCTGTATTTTCCTGTTTGTGATGTCCTACATGGAGGATTAGGCAGTTTGTCCAGACAGCCAGGTGCAAGGGCTCTAGAAGGTGTGCTTCATTTTTGCACTAGGCAGTTCTGCAAAAACATAAAAAAAAAGTCACACAGTAGCCGTCATATATATATATATATATATAGAGAGAGAGAGAGAGAGAGAGAGTCAGTCCTGCTACAATGCGATATCACACCGTTATTGTGTTCTAACACAGTTGATATATCACTACCCAAGTTCAATACAACGCAGAGTCACAGTTGTATTTGCGCCATTCCGAGTTGCACAGAGAAAAGTACTATGCAATCTACAAAGTGTTATGGCCTTAGCCAGAAACACTACTTGCAAGTACATACAGCTATCCAAGTGAACAACAGTGATGCCCGATTTCTGAATAAATCTTTTTTCAGTGAATCGTTTTTCAAATATAAAAATCTAAAAGAATAAAGTAATTTGAACAGGTCAAAATCTTAGACTTTAAAAATCTATAAAAACTTAACAAACATTCATATACAGTAACCGTTATTACTGTTTTTAAATTTAGCCGTTAACCAAGTTGGTAAATTTTGTAGTCGCATTCCCCTAACCCTAATTTCTCATTAAATATGTGTATTTTGTGTGCGAATTTAGCAATTTAGCAGGACCACATTAATTGCGTTGAAGTGGTACTGACTACAAACAATTGACTCTTCTGCATCGCTCAGGAAATTAAATAGATTATTTTTTTTGCTAGTTTTGTGAAAGCTGCAGATGACACATGAAGGCCAGCAGATGACACACAAAATGTTTAGTAACTCATAAGCACTTAAAATATACGTACATAGCTGGTTTGGGAGATGCCGAGAGTGATTAATGCACCCCCTCACTCGATCCCGTAGTGATCTTGCAGGGATCTTGTGTTTCCTGGATCTTTTCACTTCGCTTCGGTCCACTCACATGTTTTCTTCACACAGAAAAGGGATCGAAATATTTCATGTTCATCCCAGATCGCAAGGGGCCTGTACCCCTTAACCCCTGTGAAGTACCAGGGTCGACTATATATTTATACAGCAACTGTTTTCAAAAGGACAAGGTGTCCTTCTGTTTCTGTGTTGCCAAGTGAACCCTAAGGGTAAAATATTTTATTGAAAAAAAAACAAAACAAAACAACCAAGTTTGTTGATTCCTTCAAATCACAGAATATCATATGTCGTAAATGCGCCCCTGCCAGCAATTACTGACACGAGACGATTTAGGTAACTCTCTAACAAGCCGTTGCAGTATCTCATTGCAGTTTATTTCCGTTTTTCCTGGACAGATTAAGATCTGTCGGGTTTTCTGAATGCAGCGGTTTTTACTGCAAGAAAAATACTTAAGAGACACATTTAAAGGATTTATATTTAAAGTAGGCCACATTTTTTTTATATATTCTTAAGTCACTCCAGTATGACTTTACTCTTTGAGTCCTGTGCTTTGGATCATCATCCAACTATGAGATGAATTTTCAGCACAGTCTTAAGTCTTAAGCTGAATTGAAACATTGGATGGCCCCTCTTGAGTGTTGTTATGGTGCCTGGTTGATTTATTTTCAGTTTTGGTCTCTGACTCAGTCATACTCCAAGATATGCGGCATCAAGGCAAACTTTCAGTTTAGTCTGGAGTTTACTCGTATTTTTAGTCTACTTAGTTCTGTTAAATATTCCAATGTGGCTGAATAATTTTCTCCCATGTCAGCAGTAGTAACACTCTCAGAGATGTTGTTGGTCCTTACCAGCTTTTCCTCCTTGTACAGCCGCTCTGTTTAGGGGCTGGGTGATACAGCTACCATCTGGGTGGAACAATTCCATGTTTTGATGACAAAGTACACTGTGCTCACATGGGAATTCTGGGACTGCTACTTTATTTGGGTTTTTCTAATCTTTATGGGATTTTTTTTCCGCTCTAATGTCTTTATGAAGGAACTTCACAGGAAAATGCTGTTATTCCAAAATCCTGAGAACTCTCAGATAAGTGTGTGCCCCATCAGGTTAATTTTTTGAGTCTAAATTAATTGGGACTGAATGTTTTGTTTTTTCACTCTCATTTTTATTTAATGTTTATTACCCATTTTCATCTTTTCCATCTTATTACCGATTTGAGCTTTGTGGCTAGATTTGTTTGAATAGTAATTGCCATTGCTGCATCAGAGCATTATAACTTCAAGAATTATTTTTCACTTCACTGACAAGACTTCAAAAATATTTTTGGTATTTAATAGTCATATAACATGTGTTCTGTTTGATACAAAAATTAGGGAGTTCTATCTACATATACAGTTGTATATTTTATCTTTAAATACATGTGTTTTGGGTCAGTGTTGGCATATTACATCTATCACCGCAAATATAGTAACATCATCACGACTTTAATTAACTGCTCTTTAACATCTACTCCAGGCCGGGGGTTTATTTATGTGTTATGTTATCTTTGATGGGAATTCATATTTCAAAAGCTTCCTGCTGTTTTGAAAATACCGCATGAGGTAACGGGGTCGGCCTTTAAAGGTAAGGGAACGGGGGCATCTGGAATGCTCTGTAAACGACACATCAAAACACTCCTGCGTCTGTCTAAACAAGGACGGCTGCCCCGCAGAGATGCGAAGCGTCTGAGATCAGATCTTTCTCCAACTGTGCAGACAAAACCAGAAACAAACGCACTCACAGTAACATTTGTACAAACATCTTTGGAAAAAAAAAAACAAAGAAAGTGTCTGGCCATTGATTTATTTGACACTTTTAATTAGACAATATACAGCATACTGGGGAGCACTGGTGGACCCCTGCTGGAGTGGTGTGTGTGGAGACAGGCGTACAAAAGGGCAGCTGCAAGTCATTGGGCTGCCCACCAAATAACTGCTGTTTATATATAAAACAAGGTATTATTATTAATCATAAAAATAATACATTTTCATAACTGCTAATCCAACGTATTGTGGCATGAAGCCTAGAGTTTAATTCCAAGAATCACAGCTTGAGACAGGGGACACGCTGGAAGGGATGCCATTCCATAGCAGGACACCCTAACATACACGCTGTGGGGGACTTTGAGACCCCCAGACGATCACCTCACTGGATTGTGGGGGGAAAACCAGAGCACCCACAGGAATCCTGTGCTATGAGTGCAAATACCCACTCTGAGGTTGGCTACAACTGAGCCCGTTGGTTTGGACTTCCCAGGTAATAGTGCAAACCAAGTATCTGGGCTGTCTCCAAATCAGCTACACCAGAAGTAACAATAAGAAGAAAATAAGGGCAGCGCTGTTTACCTTTCACTTCTAACGTTGGCCGTTTGGATCTCACACCAGATCTGTGTTTGTGGTTTTTGCACACTCTCCTCATGTTATGCAGTCCAAAGACTGCCATTATGGGAAAGGCTGCCCCTATTACTGTACTTGTACCAGTGTGTGGGAGTATGGCCATGTTTGCCTTGAGACAGTCAGGTATCCTCTACCTAGTGAGCTGTAGGCTTGCGTCTGGGCTACAATCCAGACTCCTAACCATGACCCTGCGTTGGATTGGAGCTAGAAGGTGCATTGATAGAATAATAATACCTTTAACCATAAGTATTCATGAACATATTTTACAATTTATAAATCATCTGTGAAATCTGTTGTATCTTTGTACACTAATTTAGACTAAATACAGCATTATAAACTTGAGGTAATACACACTGTTCTAGACCAAGCAAGATTTCTCTGTTTGTTTGTTTGTTTGTTTACTTGAAGCTTAATTTAATTAACCTTTAAATTGGCACCACAGACTAACTTGTCAAACCTAATTTTACGATGAACCATTCATTTGAATAGCTGATCACCTTCACCATCTCTCGTTTTAAAATTGCTTGAGTGGGTGCCCACTTTAATTAGCATATGTTATGAGTTTTTGAACAATTTGGCTCTTGCAGAAACCTCAGATGTCAATTTCGTACAGATGTCGCTCTTCTGAAGTCATGTGCATGGACGAGTGTTGCCTGTGAATTGCTCTGTATAATGCTGATCCCAATAATGGGAATTTATTTGCACAATAAAAGCCCTGAGCTAAAGATATTATTTATATCTTGAGTGAAAAAACTTTAAATATTTACATAAGTACAATATATGATATAAAAGTCATTGTAAGAGGACTTTCTATGGGTATCCATTTCATCTAAAATATTACATGTTACATTACCATCCAAATTCAAGACACATCTAGGTCATTATCATGTTATCATGCCATTTTTACACACCCATTGATGTTTGCTTCTACATTACTTGTGACACATATTGTAGACATAAACCACAAGTCAAGTGACCACAAACATTTGTTAATAACAAAACAACCAAGCAAACAAACAAAAATTGACATATAACTGAAATCTTAACGTTAGTCTAGGTAGCCTCCTCGTGAATTTGGAAGAAAAAAAAATCGACATAAATATTGCATAGTGCTTTATTAAAATATATATGTGTTCTATATGAAAATCTTGGTATTTATTTGAATAGGCCAGAACTCAGACTGCAGAGCCTGCTATCCATTGCAATGCATTTCCAGTTGCAATGCATTTCCAACGGTGCTACTTGTTATGTTAAGAACATTGAATCTTGAGCATACCTAATTACATATGAACATCTTCTCCTAAGAGGAAAGAAGCAGCCAAGCTCTCGCAAGCTAGTAATCTACCCTTAATAAACATTTAGCTGCAGTTAAAGCACTACACAGACACACGAAAGTGGAAAGCGTTTTATCAAAAGTGGACTTCCGCCAATTTCATTAAGTTGCCCCCATCCCCCTTGCATTTGTAGATTAGGAATAATGCTGCAGTGTTGTATCAGGTGTCCTCCGAGGAAGTGTCCCTGACAGAGTCAAGCTGAGCCACTCTTTATCCCGTTAAATGGCGAATGACAGTGTGGCGGCTATCTGAGTGCAGCAAAACAGGCGTGGGGGCTTGAGCTCAGTGGAGGTGAACCTCAGCGACTTGTGCTGAGCTTTTGACCGCTGGTCGCCCCCATCAGCCCCCCCCCCCACCCGGCAGGGGTGTGCGCAGTCTGAGGCTACTGCTGGGAGTTAGAGCAATGCAACACTGCACAGTCGTCAAAGGCTGAACGTGTGGCAATATCTATTTTAAAATCACATCCCCGCAAAGGATGCCACGGACTGGTATCCTGCCCAGGGTGTCCCTGGCCTCGCAGCTTTGGCCTTCCTGGGGCGGGCGCCAGGATTGCCTTGACCCTGTACTGGATGAGTGGTATGGAAAATTTATGGGTGAATCATTACAAAGCCTGCGACGGACTGGCACCCCCTCCAAGACCCCTCCTGCCTTGTGCCCCATGATTCCTGGGATGGACTCCAGTGCTGCTAAAACCCTATAATGGATAAGCAGTATATAAGATGGATGGATGGATTACAAAGAGGGAATACTCATATTTAAAAAAAAATGTAAACAGAGAAAGCTTTCAGTGCATTCACTGCTTCAAAACTACGGCTGTAATACAAAACAAAGCAGCGCTTATGTTGTCCCCAAAACCACTTACTGCATGTTTTACTTACACAGACAGAAGTGGACTTGAAACAAACGCAGTTAGTTTCTCAGGGGTGAAGAAAAACAAAGATTTGCCAGGCATATAGCAGGAATCCCAGCTGCAACAACACAGAGAAATAACAAATAAAATCCCCCCCCCCCCCAAAAAAAAAAAAAAAAAGGCTTGTGCATGTCAGGGGCAATGCACTGATGTTAAAGCTTACCATACTTCCTGCTCACAGAGAAGAGGACGGGTGACTGAGCTGCACTGGCGATTGGTGGATCGTAATGAGAGCTAAAAGTTAAAAAAAAAAGACACGCGTCGACCTCCTCCTTATTCCCCGTCCAAAAGAAACCGTCTGGTTTCTCTGTGATGGAAAGAATGAGACCGATGATAATATGGAATAGTGTATTTCAACAGGGAAAAAAAAGTTCCTCGTCATTTAATTCAGATATCCCACACTGTGAAATATTGCTCCTTTGACACTCCCCTTACAGTGTACAGAAACTGCAGGTACAGACTAGCACATACAGATTTGGCGAGACTAATGTTCAACTGGAAAAACAATAACAGTCTTTAAGTGAACTTTTGATTAATGGAATGTCTTTAACATCAGGTTTCTTTCTTTTTTGGTAATAAAACCTCGACACTCAACCCTCGGTTGTTTCATAGCTTGCATTTTTGCATGGTAATTGAATTATTGCTATGCCTATGCCTTCCATTTAACATGTTTAATATACATATATTGTTTTTTCAATCTCAGACGCGTCATTCTTTAATGTAACCTAACCCATATTCAGAGAGGCCGTTCCTGTGCTTGGCCTCTTTTGTTCCTGTTGCTGCTGAAACTTTTACAGTAAAACCCTTAGAGAAATCCAGGGTGCTGAACTGTGGCCAGCTTAGTTTATCCGTATAATAAAAATCACATTGCAAGGCTTACTTTTGTGGCAAAGGGCTTAAGAAACAGGAAAATAATATAGACAACAATAAATTACTTTAAAATACATTTAACATACTTACGTGCTTTGTGTTCAATCACCAGTACAGCTGCAAGACTACATACGCTTTCCTTGTCGTATGAATAGAGATAACACAAGTCATTATTTTGACATTTTCATTGATATTAATAGATCTAGATACATACATTAGTATCTGCTAAACTGTGGTTTGTTCATGTGACAGCAAGCCGAAAGAGTTAACAAACAAGGCTACGTTTACTGTTTAAGCTTCTTCTTGGCAACTCCTTTGAAGATCATGTAATGTAACTGGACCATTGTCAATATGTTGACATATATGGAATGAAAACCGGAAGATTTTGCCATGCATAAAATCATCTTGGCTTTAATTGAACTGTTTCTGAAAAAAAAAAAAAACAGTGGAGAATTGTTGTCACCACAAGGAATTAGACTCAAACATTCCATAGGGAGATATAAATACAGATAAAAATGTGAATTTAAACAATGGTGGTGTGATACATGGTATAATTAGGCGACTTGCTGCATGAATATACTAGCTTGGAATTTATAACAAATAGACCAAACGGAAACATCTTATTTGGCAGAGCAGTATTGTTCCCTTTACACTTCCCCTTCAAAATGTCATCAAAGCACCATGAGGAATATTCCCCTTTGTGCGATCGACCTTTAAAACCAGAGACTCTGGAGTACCTGTGACTCTGACACCAGGTCTAACTGCTGAGAGCTCCATCACGAAATGTAAAGGAGCATCAGAAAATAAGCAAACATGTGGCTGTGATTATGTGATACGCGTAACCTTGGCTTTGAACAGAATTAGTTAAATACAAAGGAAATAGTGAATGAAGGTACTAACTGCATACTTGGTCAAAATGTTTTTTTTTTTTGCTCAGGAAAACATGCTAAATGGTCTTTGACAATAAGCAGGTATATATTTTCATATATATGTGTGTATGGAATATATAAGAGGAATATTATTTAACTGATTAAGAGTTGTTTTATGTGCCATACCTGCTTATTTGTCCATCCATCCATGCATCCATGATCCCAGGCTTTCCCACAAAATGCAATTTATTAATGTCGATGCAATTATAGCTAATCATGTACCGAGACATATTTGTGAAGTACTTAATTTGTACTGAAATATATTTACTTGTTGTTTGCTAATCATGAATAAAGTATAAAGCAGAACAAATAAAATAATATATTTGAGGTATTGTGAATCATAGCATTGCAAGTAGTAGAAGTAAGAAAAAGGAAATTAAATGTTTGCCCTGTCATACCCTCACTATATAAATGTTTAGTCATAACTTATTCTCCTGTAGTTTTCAATTATTTTTCATCACCTATTATCCACAAATTACAGATATCCTTCACTGGCAATGCACATAAATGTTTATTAATTGTAAGAGTACAGTCATGGCCCACCAGCCAGTGATAAATAACTTTAGTGACCTTAAACCTTTTCGTCACAGACCATGAAATTGCTTGCACACAGAAGTCACCTGTGTTCTTGCTTTTCTGGTTAATGTTTCCACAATTTAGTTTTATAATTTACAGTACCCTCTCAAAAGGCTAGTATAATATTTAAACTGCCAAATAAGTCAACAACACAAAGTGTTTTTAGATTTCTAATGGAAGTGAAAGTGACCGAAAAGAGGAAGTCACGTATTGACATTTTTAATATTCTAAAGACCTTTATATTATATTAATTAAAAACAACACCATTAGTTATTAAATAGCAACTTTAAACTGAGCTAAAGCAGATATTAAAAGCTCACAGTTTCATGAGGAACATATGCCGTGAGTTAAAGGGAGCTAAAGCTTTAACCAGAATCTCTGGACACAAGACAGGAACGAAAACCAGAAGAAACCCTCCCACCAGCAGGACATGGTAAAAACCTGGTGTACCTAGCCAAAATGAACCAGATGAAGGACAACAAACATAAAAACATGCCCAGGGAACAAAGGCAAGGATAAAAACCAGGCTGTATCACGGCGTAAAAAAAAGTCTGCTAATGATCTTTTTTTAAGGGATCCCGAGTTGAAAAGCATCTAGCAAAAAAACAACCTTGTCAAGGATTTCATGCCCCAGAAGACAGACATGTGGAACTCATCAGAAGGAGTGGAGAAGATCTGTCAGAGGAGACGATGGGCCAGAGGAAGCGTGGGTTTTACGGCTAGGAAAAAATAAAGGAAGGACTCAGAAGTGTGTGCAGATCATTTACCAGCAGCAGCATAACCCCTGGAGTGGCCACATGCATGCGACTTAAATGGTTATCCCATCTGTGAATGAAATGCTTCAAAACCTGCGGTGACAAAATACTTTCCTAACAGCCAACAGAGAAAACGAACACAGACTGACTGTAATGCATGCAGATTAAAGTTTCCAAAATGAAAAGACTTTTTTTTGGATTTAGCTACAGTACCCCGATTTAACGAAGAAGATAAATGTTGAACTAAAATGAACAAGCAATATGACCCAATGGATTGACTGAAGGAAATTAGGCACAGGCTATATAATTTCACATGAAACACGCATGTAAAATTTCTGTTACTATTTGCACAGAGATCTAATTTGTTTTAAGCTATAAAATTAGCCTGTTATTACCTCTTACGTTTCAGCAAACGGCCAAAAGTATTGCTCTAAAAGAGGTGCAAAACATTTCCAGAGCTAGCTTTTAGAAGTCGTTAGAATTCTGAAGTGCTGGGTAATACGGTGTTCAAATGTTCTGGAAAAGCAATTATGTCATCAAGTTACTTCCTTTTGCATCCGAGACAGAAAATTCTGCAGTTTACTTCTATTGTTCTCAGATGAAATCATGGTCTTTTTCTTTCCCGAGGACTGGGTACGCAGAAGGTCAGATGAATATCAGCCGAATTCTGCTAATTAATTGCACAGATGATTATCCATTTCATTCACAATTGAGTTTGTGATGTATAAATTTCCCAAGAACATCTGAATAGCAGGAATGCTGCGGAATGAACTTTCTGTCTATTGCTGAAATACTGATGCTTAGTTAAAAAAAGTCAAAATTCTGCTATATTGGAAGGATTAATATTAAAATCTGTAGACCACAGAAGAAATTCTAACATGTTTCAGGGTGACGGTGCCTAAACAATATTCATGGTTCAAGATTATCATCACATTATGATGCGGAAATGAGCTGTACTATAATTTTAAGCCATTTGATTCCAGGATTTATAAATAAAATGCTTTTTACTGCCCATCTCTCACTTCAAATCATGGTGTGCTGATGAATCAACAGAGACAAAGCAGATTTGAAAACACACATTCACCATTCGGCCATTCTAGTGATAAACAGTAATGAATTTATGAAGTATACGTTTAATGTTTTGTTGACTTAAAACATCTGCAGAAATCTGATTTGTTAAAGATTAACCAAAGGCCTGTGAGGGGAACTTACACACATCATCGCAGCCACAAATTCTCTGCAAGTATACATTTCATAATAATATAATAAACTTAATATACGTAGTACTGCTTTTACTCTCTGTTTAGTTAAGTGCACATATTTCACTAGAAAATATAGCAGGATTACATCAACAGAGGAGCGTAGATACTGTCATACCTTTTGGCATGGCTGCCTCTCTTTCAGGAGAAGAAACCAAATAAAATATTATAAAACAGTTGTATAATACTAAATAGACCCTAGACTGTAATTTGTCACACGGAAACACGTTTGCTGGCTTTCTGGATATAGGAAGCTTATTTTGGACACAAGAGTAGAAGTGAAAATCCCTGAAGATACCATGGTGGTCGACAGGATCTTTTTTTAGCATAACATATGTAAATGTACATTTTTGGGATTTTTAAAAATCGTGTGAGCAAAACTGGGCTTGACCGGTACATGATAATAGAAGAAAGGAAAGCCAAGATGTGACTAAGCGGAATTTATGTTTAGGAATATGGCCGGCAATTATCACCTTTTCAGCTTTAAATTAACATTAAATAGGGTGAACACAGGTATCAAGGTCACCTTAATCATACGCTACATTTCTTAACAAAAAAGCAAATTTGCTTGCAACATGCTTCTCACAGCAATCATGATTCACAGGAAGTGTTACCATTGCTGCCAATTATCAGAAATGATACTGAATGTTAAATGTCTAATGCACTTTGAAACAGGGCTGTATTATTGCTCTGTTGTAGTGTTTTGGGTGTGAAGCCCTTCCCTGCTTACTTTCCTCCCGTCGTGATTGTTTTTTTTTTTTTATTTACCGGGCAGGACGACCCAATTCTCACTCTGTGATAAGGGCCTCTTCAATTATAGGTGAACATTGCTCAGCTCCATCTTGCTTGGCATTGCACACGCACTTTTTATTAGATGCCATCTGTCAGTCAGACCAGTGCCAAGTTAGTCGGGGGGGCTGAAATAGCTTTTTATTCTTTGAGGCGGCAAGGTAGAACCTGGAACATGCCTATCCAATTCTTTGCCTCTGGCACACGCTGTTTCGTGGCAGGCTTCCGAGGGAGACTTGGCTCACAGAGCGCCCGTGTGAGTAGGTGGCTTCAGTATTTGACATTTAAATGCGTCCCGTTCCTTTTCATCTCTCGGTTTAGCTCCACCGATGCGATTTTTGTCTCAACGTCTCCCGCAACTTCGCCGACAATATTGAACGGATCTGCTGTTTTTTTTCTGTTTTTTGACACTAAAAGAAAATAATAATAATAATAATAATTATTATTATTATAATTAAAATAATAGTACAATGATAACATAAAAAAGCTTGCATTTTCATTTTGGCTCATTCAGATTAGTAGTATTTTTTTCGCCTATTAATTGCCTCAAATAGAAAGATGCAATACAAAACCTGAAATGATGTATTGCTGAAATTATACATGATTGTGTGCAGGAGTGAATAGCAGACAGACTTGTATGGAATACTCTTCCCAGAAGTAACATATGCCTTATTAGGGGTGTAATATGGGGCATTGGAGGCAGAATAAAGCTTCAAAAATAGCTTATGCACACATACGAGGATGGTGACGTTCAAGCCAAGTAATGGTGAAATTAAAGAGAAAATGGTGCAGTGGCATTCCGGGCTTCTGTACGGTGCTGACTGCAGCTTTCCACCTCGATGGTCACGAAAAATGGAGAGTTTTATAAGGTGCACATTAGAGTTTATGGTTAAAGAAATATTTTGGAATATAGCTGGGAAATATTTTTTCAGGGGTCCGCTGCGCAGTGGGTTGCAGCGAAGGGTGTGAGCTCAGAGGGGCCACACTGCACCCTTTGTGGGGCCACTGTAAGTCACTGGTGCCATTCACATTTTTCTTCGGGGACGCGGTGGCGCTGACCCGGCCATCAAGCCGTGCTCAAGCTTTCTCTAATGCCACATCTGCTCTGCCCAATTTCAGCAGAAAATAGCCTTTTGAGGCTCCCGGCCTTTTTCTTCGGGGACTAAATGCCTGCGTAGCTCAACTCCAAAATGAATTGAAAATATCTGTCAAGCAGAAAACGTCTTAAAATATGAACAGGCGTCACTTAATGGGCTAAAAAAAGTCGCTCAAACTGTCTTTTACTTACTCTATGATTTGTACTCAGGGACAGAAGTAGGTAAAACGGTGACGTTTCTATTTGCACAAAATGAATCCCCCATACACGGGAGTAAATAAGTTCACATTTACTTACATACTTTCCACACAGCAGTGTGCAGCGGCACATTTGTTTAAATTAGTGTCCTTGTCAGGAAGATGTGGCTTTTCTAAGCAGCCTGTTGTATGTCAGTGTCTTTTTTCGCCATACTGTCCGTATGTGGGTGTCTGTCTAATTGTGCGCAACCAGATTGTTAGCGCTTATCACACTGTGAATTGAGATAAGTTTGCAAAGTAATCCCAAAGCAGTTAAAAGTAGACATTTCAGTAGATTTCCTGCTCCAGCTATCGCAACACAACACACAGGGTTATAAATAATTATGTATTACTGTGACCCCATACAGGATGTCCGGTACCTCATTCATTATTCTCCTTATGACCCCATACTGAATAAGTGGTATGGAAAATAGAAGTATGAATGGGTGTATGGTGTCAATTACCTTGATTTGTTAAATAAAACATTATACTGTCTTTGTCTGGCTACGAACTAGGAGGAACGATCAAGACTCCAAGTAAATGATCGAATCGAGCTGATCCCCCGATACCTGCAGGTCACATGGAGGTCAGAGCAGCAAAATGGCAAAAGCCCAATAGGCAGAGCCTTCGATTATTTCGTGTGATCAGGGGCTTCTGGTCCTCTCTCACGTACCTTCAGAGCTCCCGTGACCCACACTAGGGACCCAGCCCTCATACAGCGGTAATGGAATCCCCTCCAGGGGGGGGGACGTGACTCACACACATGTTCTCCATTGTCCCCCCCCCCCACACGTGCTCCGCCATAATCATGATGTCATCGCATCAACTCAAAGCAACGATTACAGTCACTATCAATACGTTGCCTTCTACTGTGGACTTTTGGTATTAGTATTAGTATTGGTATTGTTTTAAATTTTTTATGTGACTTCAGAGCATTATGTTTCATATGTTAGATCTGTTTAACCAGGCCTGGAACAACCATTTAGTAATAGATCAGATTTATTACAAGTAATATTGCATTTGGACATCTCAGAATTATTCAGGATTTTCTGTGTTCTTCTAAGTCTACTTTATCTTTGGAAATATTAAATTTAAATATTATTGCAGATAAAATATGGCATAGTTTTATTGCCGCATAATGGATATCACATTACATACTAATATTTTCATAGGCAACTTTGTGTAACTCACTATTATTGTGCTTGGTGAAGAGACAAATCAAAGGTCTTGTTTGACTATCCAATCACATCCGGACTATTCCAAAAGAAAGGCGACCACCGCAGTTTTCATTAAAATTTTCCCTCATTCGATTTAATTTACTGCTCATTTTAAATGGAACAATATTTCAGTTAGACAACTATTTTTTTTAATTCATTTTCATGAAACAATATGGAAATAAACCGACAATACAAGATATTGAGATTTCAGTCTCTGGAAGCAAAAGTAATTGTAGTCGCAGGGGTTTCTCATCCAGTCCTCTAGATATGGTAGGTTAAGTTACGCTGGGTCCCTTATATAAATCTTTAGCCCTGTGAAGATCAGCAGGTGCCCCTACTCCTGTTTTCTGTATCATTTCAATGGAAGTGGGGAATAATATTGAAAATGGCTTCTCCAGCTGTACTGTGGAAAGAGCACAGGGCACCTCAGCACAGGAATGCCCCTGACAATAGTTTCACTGCTGATCCAAGGTGAACACGCTGACCTTTGCCATGAGCTGTGTACGTGCCACGGGCTTGTAGGGTCAATGATCATTCTGCAGTCTGTTAAGTTCTCGAAACCAAATTTAGAATAAATATTTCAGTACACAGAAAAGTTCTGTCGGCAATTTATTCAGACATCCGCGGAATATCCAATGAGCACAAAGCAACTCGAAATCTATTGCACATATGGTTTTATGACCTGTCCATCTATGTATCCATAAATGCTTATCCACCACAGGTCTGCGGTGAGTCTGGAGCCCGTCCTGGGGAACTCAGGGCATGAAGCTGGGCACATTTTGTACCGGATGCTATCCATCATGGTGCAGACACTTACAGGCAATTTAAAGGTACCTAAACTGCATGTCTTCAGACTGTGGGGGTAAACCAGAGTTCCTGAATAAAAGGCATATTGAAGCTGACAGAAGATGCAAAGTCTATACAGAGAGACAGGATTGTCAGGCAAACCCGCAACTCACAGAGGGCCATGCATTGAGATACCAGGCCAAGCATATTTACTATAACAATGGCAAAAAATATAATTGCTGGAAAGTCTTCGGTGCTTTTACAAGGAATAACTGAAACATCAATGCTGAATTAGTATACATTCATCATTCTACAGCAGTTGCAGACTGAGTACCAGGGCCAGAAGTCTCTCCATGAGTACAAAGAGATTTATATAAACATCTGATGTTCATTTACTTACGGATATCCCTTTAGTAACATTTTGTGGGATTTTTTTATCAATGCTTGCCATTTAAAAGTGCATCTGTCAGTAACAATAAATATCCATTTGTTTCAGTCGCATGATCCATTCGTCTTCCATAACTGGGCATCCTGGGCAAGGTTACAGTGACTATCACATTATAAACGGACTTACTTTCACACTTGTACGCACTCATGCTGAAACAAAACATGGTGGTAAATATAAGACAAGATTTGCATGCTAATCTTGAATGAGGTTTATTACTTTTGGATCTTTAGTACCTGGGAAGTAGGAGGACAGGTAGAAACGGGATGGATTTATAGAGATGAAATGTATGAGTAGTCATACCAGCATCTTACAAAAGACGAAAAGGTGAAATTTCACTCTTTGCTGTGATCCCTGGGAATACAGCATGAGGAATAGAAGAGAATAGCCCCTCAGTCAAGGTAGCTAGCAGACCTTTAGAGATAAATTTAGCTCTCTAGCTTCTGGGAGACTCGTGGATCCTGGAGGGACACCCCCATGGATTTGAAAAAGCAAAATCTGGCCCAAGGTTTTCGTCACAGAATCGTGCTCATTAAGACACCCAGCTCACTCTGGCTGGATTTCCTGGTGCCACGAGACAGGAATAAATAAGAAAGAAAAAAAAAAGAATCAAATAATGTCATATAAAAAAACCCTGTCATGCAAGAGAGCTGGAATAAATGGCATTTAATTGCATGCCTTATGTAACTTTGTCCTGGAGTTTCACTAGCTGTGTCTGAGTGAAAAGCATCACTTCATGTCCAATTGTATTCTTCTGAAAGTTGTTTCGTCATGGACTGGCATCATTCTTCTTATTTTTATTAATAAAATAATAATAATCATCATCGTCATCACTATTGTTAGAGCAGCAGGGTGGCTGCGTCGGTAGCTAAAAAGCTACATGTACTGCTGTTGGGGTCTCGAGTCGCCCCCGCTCTGTGTGTGTGGAGTTTGCTTGTTTGCCCCATCCTGCGTGGGCTTCCTCCAGGCACTCTGGTCTTCTCCGGCAGTTTGGAAACAAGCCGGCCGGTGAATTGGGAAAATTGCCCGTTGTATCTGTGTGTGGGCACCCTGCTGGGGGTCTTCCCCTGCCTTGTGCCCTCTGTTGCCCGGGATACGCCTCTGACCCTGTACTGCACGAGAAACTGGAATATGGATGGATCATTATTGCACCCAGGAAACCTGAAAACTTTAATATTGATAAAATGCAGAACCCAGAATAATTATTCTTGATTAATTTTAACCCATTATTAAAATATTCCAGATTTTATACAGCCTGTATGCACTATTTAGCTGTTAAAGGTCACAACTTTCACTATGGGTAATTAATTAAACTAGTGGAATGACTGTGATTAAGTACTTACTCACCTAATGGAGTATTTTTTCCCTAAAGCTATTAGGACCAGTATTCCTTTTGTAAGCAACTCACAATAATCTGATATTTTATCTGCCTTAAAAACAAAAATATTCACCTGTTTCAAGCTCTACTGCAACTGGCTAATTGTTCAGTGACCCCCGCCCCCCCCAGCACCAATCTTGCTAATACCAAAATCATTTTAGTGAGTATTGTACTGCTCAATATAAAATGCTTTGTTACGGCTCAAAACTTATACAGAATTTTTGCATAACCGCCCAGTATCTCCATTTCACTCCATATTTCTTGCATATACATTTCATTATATAACTGTTTCATCATACTTACAGTTGTCAGTAATATATTCAGTCAATATATTTTTCAGTCAGCCCAAATATTTTGTCCTAATAGGTAAAATCTCAACCTTTTGTCTATGTGATTCAACAGGATGCCATCTTGCCCACAACAGTGTCTGGTGTATGGCATGGCCAAGCTTTGATGCCAGGAGGACATACTCAGTAAGGGTAAGGAAACACACACACACACACACACACACACACACACACACACACACACACACACGTTCCTCATTAAATTTAGGTGTGTAATAAGCTGAGAGAGAACAGATCAATATTACTGTTATCATTATATAAAAAGCATTACTTTGCCTTCTAATAAACCTGCACATTGGAGTCACTTTCATATTCATTAATCATTTTTGAATGTCTTATAATAGCCGCCTTCCTGCAGCGCACCTGTAAACAGCTGTGCCTGGCATTTATAAATAACATTTTTCTGACTGGGGAGCTTTGGTATTCAGATCTGCATCACGTTTACTCCATACATCTTTTAACCTTCAGATCTGGGCACTCGCAGAAAAGAAACAGGTACACATGCAAGTATTTTAGAGCTGGAAAGAAATTTCAAAGAAACTGCAAATTGCAGGTTTTTCATATTGTATCCAAAAAGAAAAGATGGTAGGTTTCCTCAAAATGTACTGGCAGACAGCTGGACAACTGTGTTTTTATCATAACTGAAGCCACAGGCAGTATGAAAAATGGCAGCCATTAAGTGTACAGTGGGCTATGTGAAGATTATTCATTATGAAGCCTGAGATAAGCAGGAATAAATGGAGTAAATGGGTAATGAGGCCAGTGTCTTACTTTTGTTTTAAATAACGGTAGGCAATTTCAGCATGGTTCAGCTGTCGGGGGGCTCGAATTTCATGAAAGGGTGACTTCTGTCTACAGAGTGATGACAGGTATGATGGAGTGATATTGCGATGAATAAGATTCATAGAACGGTCCTCCGGCAGGCCGGAAAAAAAGAAAAGACACATTTTTCTTCCTGAAGTAGTTTTGTCTGCAAATTTTGCATTCCAGCATTCCATTCCAAATGTGCATTGATTACAGAGTTACACTGTATGAGTGAATCCTTAACAAATTTAGTAATGACAATGGAAGATGATTCTACATGCAAATAATACACATTGTGTTGATTATATATTAAAATACAATAACAAATTCAAGGGGAAATTCTTAGATGGTAGCGTCATTTAAAGAACTAAACAGTGTGATGCTAAGAAACAGTGGCGGGCTTGCTAATGCTCTCCATTGTGGGAATTAAATCATCTGAGTGAATAATTCAGGGGTATTTAATTAACACTGGGACAGTTATCTTAGGCATAATCCAGCCCCATCATATCCGAGAGGTGAGCTTTACTGCCAGATTTCAGGGTGTAGCTGGGTAGGCTTAAACGGGGAACTGAGACACTCCAAAGCATGCCCACCTGGGTCAAATGATTTCGGACAGATGGCCGGCCCAACTATGATAGGGGACTCTAATCCAGTCTGAAACAGGGCAAACCACAGACAGGAATTGTCTTGCTGTTTCTCGTCGTAACACTTTACAACAGGCTGTAAATCCACGTTCATGGCTAAGGAATGACAAACATCCTTCTTGAGTTACATTGGCTACCACTCCAGATTTTTTTTACATTTTTTTTTCTCATATTATGTTACCCATTACTAAAATGTGTCTGTCATTAATAGTCTTGGCATTATTAAATACACTTCCAAAATTAAGAAACTGAGAATAACTGAAAAAAAAACAAACAAGTTTTTTTTACAGAATAAATTGTGCATGACTTTATTCACTAAGTTTTGCTCAATTTATTTTCACATATTTCCATTATGGACATTCAAAACCAGGCATAAATTAAAGCTGAACTAACACACTGTTGCCACAAGCATTGAACAAAGGTATCAAGGTATATATTGTTTTATGGACCTTCATATTTCAACCGTTACTAACATATTTATGTGTGATAGTATTTATCTTGGAATCAGCTACTTTCCCTGAGCTTCTACATTCTCAGACTGACTCCTTTTGCTCTGGTGGATGATTGCCACAGTCAACACTGAAATATTCATAACAGCGTGTTGGGTCTAAACATGGCTGAGATTTCATTACTTTCCGTGGACTGAGCTGTTAAAACAAACTAAAACTGACAATATCTTTTAATCAGCCGGGGCATTACCTTCCCACTCCCAGTTTGCCCTTGACCCCCAGTACCTCCATGAAGCCTTTCTAGGGACAGTCGAGGGTTCTCAAGAACCTTTGGGTTGTTCCTCTCTCAGGTTGTGTCCAGCTGCTCTGTAGCGGACCCTCTGTGGAATGAGAAGAATCCAAACAGGACGTGTTCTGAAGAAGGCTTTGAGGTCACACTGACTGGCTGAATAAACACATTTTACATTCTAAATAGACGTAAGACTTGGCCGCTGTTTGGTTAGCTCATTGCTGGGTTTTAATAAATAAAACACTTCTTCTGTTCAGGCAGCCTTTGCCTTGGGTGTTCTTGCCTCTTGGTGGCTTCTGGATAAATATTTTACTCTGAAATAAAAACAGGCCTTATAATTTCCTCCCTGCTCTACAAAAGGACTGTGTGTGTAGGTATCATATTCTGGAACACAGTTATAGAATCCGCCACCTGGAGATTTCTCACACTTCTGACTATGAAGATGTTGATCACATTCACATGTGGACCATTTAACCAACTTACAGCACACGTCAGCTGCTGATTGCTGGCCTACATTAACATAATAACATGACCGACTGAGGAATGGCCTGCATTTGACCTCTGTCATCTCCCCTTGCCTAAAAGTGGGGTGTAACAACTGAAGAGGACCCTACTTTGATTCCTTAAATGGCTCCTCCTCTGAGTTTTTCTTCCCAGACGTGCCAGTACATATGCGACTGACCCACATGTGCTCTTTGCAAAAAAGTGATTGATGCCGGTACTATAGTATTCTCAACTTTGTAGTCTTTTTTAAGTCCATGTCTGTATAATAATTCATGTGCTTGTAGTTTTCGTGCAGTGTAGATTTTGCGACATCAAAGATGATCACATTTGTCTAACCTGAATTTAAACATTTAGATCAAAAGAATATATTATTGATAACATATTATGGGCAGAAATAACACCTCCAACACCAACATTAACAACACCAACATTAACAACACCAACACCAACACCAACAATAACAACACCAACATTAACAACAC
>JAABNY020000002.1:1168518-1197525 GCA_015164015.2 Brevimyrus niger | reverse complement strand
AACACCAACATTAACAACACCAACATTAACAACACCAACACCAACACCAACAATAACAACACCAACATTAACAACACCAACAGTATCAACAACAACCATGCCAGCATTAACAACACCACCAACACCAACAATAATAATAATGGGGGAAATAGTGGTAAGGATCCTATTTCTGGGGTCAAGGACTAAATCAAATCCTACCATCACTCTCTGTGTGTGGAGTTTGCATGTCCCTGGGGTACTCTAGTTTCCTCTTGCAATCCAAGGACATGCAGTTAGGCTAACTGGCATCTCTAGATTGCCCATAGTGTGGGTGCTAGTATGTGACTTTCATCCCGTCTTCTCTCCCTGCCCATCCTCTGACCTTGACCAGGATTAGCGCTTAGAACAGTGTATCCTCAGGGACCCACAGGCAGTCCACGTGTTTTTGTTCCCTCCATGCTCAGAGGGAACAAAAATATGGACCAACTGTAGGTCCCTGAGGACCGGATTGGGAAACATTGGTTTAGAAGATGGATGGATGAACAATCAAAATGAAAACAAAAACACTTTATTTTTATTTTTTTTTACTTTTTATTCTTAGTTGGAACTTGTAGTTGGTGGATCTATAATAGTTTGATTTTTGACCTACCTTGTTAGTGATATATCAGACAATATGTCTTTCATACTACTGAGCAGTTATGACCTTTTTCTTAAATCATTACCTACAAATCAGAACCGATAGAAAATGCGAAATGTCAACATTTTATGTGCTTTGTACATAGCTAGATTTTTACTCTGGGTGAATATCAATGATATGTTCTAATGGCAAAATCTTAATGCATGATCCAATGTGTGGCTGCCTGGAGCAGAACCTTAAGGAGGCCTTCCCTAATATATTGGTTAGCTGAAGCTAGAGAGGCCTGATGAGGTGTGTGGAATATCTAGACTGGAATTGCAATAGTCTAGGTGAGAGACAGCTATAGCTTGAGCTGACCAATGGGTCAACAGTATAGTGAGGCATGACTGGATCCTTTAAAAATAATAACCTGCGATACCTTTGTATAAATACTGCGAGATGAGGCTCTTGCCGTTGCTAATGCCAAGGCTTTTAACAACACAGTCAAAATGTTACAAGTGCTGACAGATTCGTCATGGAGTGACGCACAGGCCAGAATGCACTATTTCTAGACCCGAGAAACCGAGTTACGAGATGATGATTGACTGTGTAAGCAGAGATACATTGTGTTATAATGTAAGTAAGCGTCACCCCCTTCCCCATTTGGTAGAATCAGTTTATCATGCAAACATGTCCTCTCCATTCCCCCTGGACCTTCCCCCTGGTCCCACTCGTATTATTTATAGAAAACGTGTGTTTCACCAGTAAGGCGGAGGAAAGATAAGATTGTGCCATGTCAGCATAACAGCACTATGGGATTTTTTTTTAGAGGAGATGATGTAGCAGAGACATCTAATGTGCAGGGAAAATGGAGTGAAGGAATTTAAGATCCTTACATACAACGAGGGCAATGTTTAGTTTGAGGGTCTCCTCTGGTCTCTACAGAACTTGTGCCACAGAACAACAGCTTTGTGTGGGTACTATACACAAAAAAAGTGGTCTTCCCTGAACTATTCAAAGCATTTGTTTGAATTTATCCAGAGTGCAAAAGGTAGGCAACAGTATGCAATAATTTTCACATCAAAAGGACTCTAAAAGTGGCTTGGGGGTATCCGCATGCAAGGGGTGTGTTTGTCTTACCCAATATAGAAGTTCATAAATCAAAGACCAAAGACACGTATCACAGTTTGGTGGGCGGCTGAGGGGAGGTTTGCCGAGTGTGACAGTGGAACGGAGTGGATATATTTCAGGGAACAGCAGGGTGATGGTAGTTCGGGCCAGGTGCTGGAGGTCTGGAGCAGGGGGGGGCACATTCTCAAAACGAACCCCACTGTGACATAGCTATTATCCTCGGCTGGGAGTGGGAACGGCCGTCAAGGTTCTGCAGAACTCACAGGGAACCACAAGAAAGAAGCAGTCTTGTAGTGCTGGTATCAGTTAACCGTTTAAGGGTTTCAAATCTTGTGCCATGGTTCAAACGGTTTGAATTTCATACACTTAAAAATGGGCAACAAGCAGGAGAAAAAAATAATACCATGAGAAATGTTTTGCTGACCCCGAACGCTAGGTAGACATCAGGAAAGGCATTTGGCAATAAAATGAAACATTTAAATCATAAAAACAAAACGAAAGGGGTTCTAGAAAACAACTTCAGAGGCCAAGAAAGACCGATAGAAAGACCAGAGTTTGTTTCTTCACAGGTTGGATTTGGGAGAGAAAAGTTTTTTTGGTTATGTAATGCGTAATACATTTTTGTGAATTTTCGTAATGGGTGCTGCAGGATTGAGGCTGCTTGTGATAGATCAGCTTTGGTCAGCTGATTCATACATAGTTCCAGCAGCTTGCCCAGGAATAAATGCCCTTAAACAAACTTGGTTGCTGTTAAGTCAAGTGTGTCGGGACCCCCCCCCTTCCCGTGTTAAACGCATAATGGAGCCTTGCAGAAAAGTGCAATAAAAATGTGAACAGAAGGCACAGAGACAGAAGACGGAAACTGAATCCTTAAGACAGATAAATCCAAGTGATATCCCCATATATCACATTCCAGCTTTATTTTCAGCTCTTTTTCAAATCCATCTATAAGTTCTTGAAGAAAAGGGACCACAGTCCTTCCAAATTTGCCTTTCTCCATCCATCCCCCAACTCACTGGCGAAGCACCAGCAATGTCAATGTACGATCCCAGTCCCGCAATTTCGATTTTCGAGTCAGGCAGCCACAGCATTTAAATTGGCAAAGACGAGACATCAAGCTCAGCTAATGCTGCTGGCTAACCTGCTCTGATATTGTTCAGTATCTGTCGTACACAGAACAAAGCCGCCACAGTCAGCATATGGAAAATGCTCTCATTCTTACCCCCCCCCCCCAGCCCACCCAGTCCAGATGGCTATTGTCGATTAGGTTAGTTAAAATAACTTTATGTAACACATACATTGTACTACTCGATGACACATGGCAAAAAGAAAGCAAATAAAACACAAATTTGCAAGCGCTGTTTATTTTTATCACAATTCAGACTGTTTGCCTTTTAAAGTAATGGGCTCATTTATGCATATGATGTTTAAAATAACGAAACTGGCGATGTTGTGCGTACAATGGGTGCTCACATACCGTAGGTGTACACCACTCATAAAGATAACAAACACCGGATGCTAGCGGACAAGCAGGGGAGCAAATGCAACTCATACAGCTAAAATAAGCTTCCGGACGGGCAATTACCTCTCACAACGTGAAGACTGGCAGCCCAAAGCTACCAACACTGACTACCTGCTCCTGCTAGTTTTGACGAGGACTGCAATGAGAAGTCAGCCTGATAGAGTGTGAGGAAAGGCACACTGGAGTCATTCACCCTTTTCATTAGACTGACTGCTTGTCTTAGCAGGACTGCCAGGTGAGCAGTTTTCCAGCCAAATAGTCATACTTTTTGAGCAATGGCATGACTTTTTTGTGTAACACTATATGCATATTGCCCTTGGGCTGGAAATAATAGCCTGACCTGGGAAGTGATTGTGTACAGACTGCCTTGATGTTTCACAGTCACTTTACTCTCTTGACTCAGAGAATGGGGTGTTCTGTGACGGCTTATATTGCACGTGTTATAAATACAGAAGGCTGAACGTTTGGAGAATAGGGTGATCATTTCCTAACAATAACCTGTCCTCTTAGGCCTTTATGAATGCTCAGTATCTTATCCCATCCACATGTTCTCCCACTGAGAAAAACACCCCGACAGCAATGGGATACACAGCTTAATGGGACTTATTGATCTTATTATCCAGATGAATTGTTGCTACACTTGGAAAGGCAAAATCAAAGGCACGGGAATTACCCATTATTTACCTTTTTACATGCCGTAATAGTAAATTGGCCACTCAAAAGAGATTCTCATTTCACTTCAGTTCTCTACTCCAGCTATCTTTCGCATATTTTTTTTCCTTATTACATTATATCTATTACTCATTCATTTACTTTTGGTATGAATGTATTATTAATAATGATTATTGATACTTTACTGATCCCAGTCAGGAAATGCTCTTTATGCCCCCCCCACCCCCCATATCCAAGACATAGGCACTAAGCTGGGTTTCATCCTGAATCCAGTGCTACTTCATTTCACATACACACAGACATAATCAAACTATGCATGCAATTTAGAGATACCCGTTAGCCCAAGTGCATGTCTTTGGACTTAAGTAGGAAACTGGAATTGGAAACCCACATGACACAGTACTAGTGATTGAGCCATTCGCCGCCCCCATCACGCTTCTGTACCTTCAAAAGAACTGTCAGAATTTTGCTACCATAATCGTGTCATTGCATTCTGAACAGGTGTGCCAATCCCGAACACAAAGGCATTGAGTAGGCTAATTTTATATATATATATATATATATAAATTAGTAGCAATGGTAATGTCGACCTATTGAACTTTCAATACTGTACACCTGCAGGAGGGTCAGCTCATGGTGAGACTGAAACGCAGGCAGCAACTGTAATCACATCAACGAACGCCAAGGCTTCTTAGCTGGGTATAGAGAATCGGTAGAAGTCAAATGCTTCTTTCTGTAAAGCCGATTATCAGGGCTGTGTCAAGACTGAGTGTGATCAGGTGTGGAGTCGCCTCAATGCTTTTAATTCACCCATTCAACAGCCCTTGCATTCCAGTTTAAGAGTTTATATGAGAGAACCATACTTTGTTCTCAGGGAAAGTATTTTTCTCTTTAATTATTAATAGCATTGTTGAAACATTGAGTTTTTTTAAGTACTTTAAGTGTGAAGCATAATTACTTTTAAAGTGTTACAGATACACTGAATTTAAAACATAGAAATGCATACATAAAATGCATTTATTATAGCATGAGAACAGCGCCTAATATGTATTATATGCATGTTTTATAGAACAAAAGAGTATGCTCATTTTTGTCTCTTGAGAGTTTCTTATGAATGCTCAAAGTAATACTCAGACACTAAAGGCTGCTAAGTTTGCTTTTCACCTTTGAGCTATGAGAAAAAACCTGGCTATCAGATGGAAAGCTGTATGAACAGACGAGAATGTTTCACGGGGGCCAGTGATGCTTTAATAACTCAGAATCAAACCCACAAGTTCATTGCTGGAATGCAATAATGCTCTCCACCCCGTCTCTATTCCAGCATCATAACCATTCCCACATATTTTAGTATTGCATTCAAGTATCTTACTTTTGTCATGTACGGACATGAATGACATGGTTAATAGTTAGACAAAATGCTTTACAATGCAGCAAATTAAAATACTTTTAGAATGTTTGTTATCGGGCTTTAATCTGATTGAACTTGCCAACACATGAGTTTCCTACATTATCCAATTTACTTAACCAATTTCCCGTACGAGCTTATTTTCCATGATTGCCTGCGTATGCGATGAAGTTAGATTACGATTGTTTGAATTGGACAGCCGATAGCATAATACAGTAGTGCATTTTTATACATGTAGGGCTGCATGTGGAAATGGGGATCAGTGACCCTAGTCTTACCCTGTGCTTAATGTCTTGGAGATTTGTGAGTAGCTGATTTGTATCTAGAAAAGGCCACACACAATTCTTATTGCCCCACTACTGGGAATTTGCGTGCCTACCCCCATTAAAGCAGTGAAGTATGATTTTTAAAGCACCGGAGTTCTTAAAATATTCATAAAACAGCCCCACTTTTATTTATGTGCATAAATAGCGAATTAAATGCCAAAGTCCAGCTGGTGTGGGAGAATTTCAATAGAAAAAAATATTTATTTTCCAGTATTGGGAAATAGTTATATTTTTCTGCATTTTATTTAGACCCCGAATAACAGTCGTCAAACAGCTGTTGCAAGAACAGAATTGACCACTTTTTTTATATACAGATTGCTGCTGAGTATATAATTAAAATGAAAATGTCTCAGTTCTTAGATTTAATAATTCCAATTGAGTATGAGTTTTATGTGTCATCCTATGGGCTGCAGTTTGTTCTTTCCAGGAAGCACATTGGCAAGCTGGCCTTCATTTAGCTGCGACGAGAAGTGTGACACCCCCGGGCTACATGAGCAGACCTATGAATAATAACCCCCGCTTCTTCCGGCTCTTGAGGAGTGAAAGATTTTTCTAATATATTTTCCATAAAACATATTAAACCGTGCCCCTTCAGTTCACCTGGAATTTGATAACTGCGCAATTTTTTGATCAAAAAGAGCAGCGGAGACGTCTGCAATATGGAAATACTTAATTCCACGCTCTTCCATACAGTAAATATGCTGAGTTTGGTTTATAAGCATGACATACAGCATGGCTGTGTATCAAACACTATGGCAAATAGGTCTCAGCTTGGACATAGTTGTGACATTTCAGAATACCTGTTAATGAGAGTATGTACTACTGTATGAAATGCTTCATACTAACGTATACAGTCAGGGATATCCAAGTAATTACTCTGCTGAATAACGAATGTGCAATCTGAAACATCCATCCATTCATCTTCCATATTTGCTTACTCAGCACCATGTCACAGTGAAAGCAATCCCAGGAGGCTCAGTGCACAGAGCAGAAGACACCCACTGGTTGCCCCACTGGACTGGTTTCCAGTTCATCACACACTCACACCTACAATCACAGACTGTGGTTGAGTAGGAGCAGCAATTCACCTAAACCCAACATGACACAAGTACAACATGCAAACTCTACATTCACACAGAGGGTGGGAGCTGAACTCTGTGAGGTGTAAGGCCGCAGTGACAAAAATAGAATGTTTAATCCAACACTGCCATTCTGATAATAATAATAAAAAAACGATTTCCTCCAGGTCTCAGACTGGTATTTCTTTTGTTTTGTTTCAAAATAGTAGTGTTTACAACATCGGCAAGATTAGTTTTTGAATTTATTTTAACTTTCTGAACACAAATGTAAGTTAACATGTAGTCAGAATTGTGCCTTACATGCACAAATGATTTGTATGTTGGGTCTTCCCCTAATGCAGTTTGGATATCACAGTTTCAGCTTCTGTTCTTTGAGGGCATCCTTTCACTGCAAGTGTGTAAACATTTGTGGAGTACTGTAAGTAAAATTACAGGGCAAATTTAAACTATTTTCTAAAACAATACTGTCCTATGTGTTCCAAGAGTGTGTTTTTGTGCACACGCGTGCGTGTATGTGTGCATGTGTGAAAACCTGTGTTTAAGCTTTTGGTCTGCTCTGCCTATATTTTTGCTGTGAACAAATTTTAATAAATCAAATTTTCACACATTGTCAACATTGTTTCAGTCAGTAATGCTAAATGGGAACATGTATAATTACCAGAACTAGAGAAATAAGCAGGGAAGTATTTTGTCCTAACACCCTGCACTTGATTTAAAAAGGAAAACCACTTCCGTATGCTAGCTTTCGCCTCCAAACAATTTTTCTTTACAGAATTGGATAACATTGCATTTGATGTATCCATAATGGCTTACAAATAAGAAATTGTGTACTTTGCATATTTATACATGTTTTAAAATGTCTTGTCTGCTTTACCTTGGGGTACATAAATGATGTCAGTGATGGATAATGGTTGAAAATGGATAAGAGCCAGCTAAATTAGTGAGGTGTGTGTGCGTTTGTGGGCGTGCATTTAGACTTCATTCCTCATAGCACAATTGTTCTAATTACCAGCTCAATTGTTCAATATGGAATGTTAGTGACTCAGTGTTAGTTAAACAAAAATGAGTGTATATTAAGTACAATTTAATATTAATTCAGAAGCTCTTGGCTATTTAATTGCCGGTTGATTCATTGTGAAGTTGCTCCGTAATTTGTATGTAGCGAGGCAAATTTGTTATCCGACACCCTAGTCGGATAGGCGCCATCGGAACACTAGCAGGGCATGGGTCTGTCATCAGCTGCGCTGGACCATGAAGGCGTAATGGAATGCTAGCCTTAGTCAGTGGCCGAACTGGATCCTGCCCTACAATGGAAATCCAATACAATGACATCGGAGCTTTTTCGCCACATACATAGTTGACTTATCTGCAATGCCTTTTTTTCCCATCAACATTCTTCGAGGCAGTTGGAAGGCCCCTTTTGTTCCGTCTGCCATCGCGAGGTCCGATACTGCCTCCTGTTGAGTCCTATGATCCCCTCTCTTTCCTCACTGCCTCCTGAGCCTTCGTCAGAGCGAAGGGAGTGTGTGGCCCATGCGCATCGCCGTTTGTCATGTTATCAGATACTTTTGGTCCCGGAGTAAAGCCATTTTAATGTTACATAACTGATGATAATGTAGCTTAAAGAATGACCCAAATAAAAATAAAAAAATCGTAAAATTAATTTGTCGTTTTTTATTAATATAGTGAACAAAAATCGATATCTGACTTATAGCAGTTGAAAATATATGCTTTGCTCGCAAACAGACATATAGAAGTCTTATGACTGATACAAATATGGAAATGAACAAGGTTGCAGTTTTGGTGAGAAAACACATTACTGAAGCAACTTCCCATCAACTGTTATTCATGAATAGGTACATTTAAATGTAAGGTTTATAAACAAAAAATAATAATGATACAATACTGTCAAATAAAATGCTAAAATGTTATGCTAACAATGGTACTTTGCAAGGAAGGATTAAGAGTCTGAGCTTTTGTCTGGAAGGTCACAGGTTTAAATCAGCAGCGGACTCATATCACTGCTGGTTCCTTGAGGAACGCCCATAAAAACTTCTCCAAAGGCACCGGATAAATAGCTAACCCTGCTTGCTGGCTGCAAGCTCTGCAATAATGCCGTTGCATCATCCAGGTGTCTGAGGTTGAAGTGGCTCCCCATTGGTTTTGTAAAGTACTTTGGGTGTCTTGAAAAGTGCCATTTAAATGTAACATTCATTCATATGTGTATGTCTCTTAGAATCAGGAGCAGAATGCTGTTTTGATATCCAGAAGAAACTCTGTTCATAGAAGCTGAATAGTGCACAGTCACACAAAAAGCAAAAGTAGAAATACACAATATTAAATATACCACTTTAATATAAAAATAAAATAAATAATTGTATAAAGATGGTAATACATTAAGTTGGTGAGTATAAAAATAGGTATTGGTAATTTTTGCTCAGAGGCAAATAGATAGGCAGATAGATAGAGGCAGTTTGCATGTTCTCTGAGTGACTTATGTGGTTGTATAACCTGATGGCTTCACAAAGGAATTTTATATGTGAACACCAAAGAAATCCTGAGTATCTGAACTTCTATGAATAGTGAATAAATACACCAATATCATTTTTAATTAAATAAATTCTATTTAATAATTTAATAAAATGTAGTCAAATAGAACTGATCATCTACAAACAGTTGTACACAACAGTCCTCTGCAGACACATTACCAACTTTCCCAGTCATTTTGTCACCCGCAAAGCCAGGGGCGGTGGCCTAATGAATAGGGAAGTGTGCTTGTCATTAGAAGGTTGCTAGTTCAAGTCCCAGACTAGCAAGATGCCACTGTGGTACCCGGAGCAAGGTCTTGTCCCCATCCACTGCTCCCCAGGAGCTAAAATGACAGCTGTCCACTGATTTGTCACAATGTCACATATAGGTTAAATGCAGAGGTGGGTCAAGAATGATGGATAATTATTTTCATTGGTGATCGGTATGGCCCCCTGAACCAACAACATATTCCAGACATGCAAAAGCACTCATTTACATTAAAGTAATAATGACTGGATTGGCAGTATGCAAATAACCACAATGTAAGGAATGTGCCTTCACTGGGCATAACAGTACCTCATAATAAAATTTTGTTCATATACAGTGCCAGTCAAAAGTTTGGATACACCAAGTTGTCTATAAGAGAGTGATGTCTTACATCACATGACCTGACCAAATGACTAAACAGAGCAGATATAGATTTGTTTGACCAGAGAGTGAATGGCAAACGGCCAATAAGTGAGACCTCTTTCAGGATGGCTGCAAAAGCATTCCAGGAAGCCACCTCTTGAAACAGGCGTAAAGGGGATTGTACTGTCAGTTAAAAGCCTGATGGTGGGATCACTCTGCCAACCACGGGATTTGAACCGACAACCTCCTGAGTCGCAACCTAAAAAACTGCCCCCCCGCAACAAATTTTTTTTTTTTTGGTTTGAAACTTTTTGATCAGTGCATAATTCCATATATGTTATTTTATAGTGTCTTTACAGTTATTCTAAAATGTAGAGAACAATGCAAATATACCTTTCAATGGGTAGGTGTGTCCAAACTTTTCACTGAAACTGTATGTTATTTTAATCTGCCTTCAGGTGGATGCAAGCACCTATTAATTAGTAATGCCACAACAGAACTCCTAAGGGAAGTGTAAATAAAATATGGTGATACATTTCTGAAGGAATCATTTGGGTTTATTTTTCCTTTGTTTCACTTGTTTGTCTTGTTTGGCTTGTTATCCTTTCTTAAGGATTTCCAGAATAAAATCTAAATGTAAAAAAGCAATTAACAAAGCAGCCTTTCTGCTATTTGACAGCGTAATTGGACAGTCCTTCAATGATTCCCTTTGAAATTATATGTGTGTTTTTGTGTGTGTGTGTGTGTGTGTGTGTGTGATACTCAGGTCTTTGTAGGTTACTGTAGTTATAAGCTGTAGATCTTCTGATAAATACAATATCTGATCGCTCATTTATATATTAATTACTATATGTTAATTCATGTTATTATTGTCTGTAATTTATTTTTAATTTATTCTGCTTATTTTTATTCACTAATTTTAATATACTTGTATTTTACTTCATCTTCTTGCAAAGCTTATAGTCTAACTTTAAGTAAACATCTTAATAAAAAATAAATTTCCCTTTGACAATTATTCTCCTTTGGGGGACAATTTAAATACTTTCAAATACTTGGCACTGGCCCGTTAAATCCATTCATCCACCCAGCTCCCAACCAGAGATGGCTACCTAAATGAAATACACAAATCTAATCCATTACGGATAGAATTAGAATTTGGTGATTGTGGTCATTGTTAACACAACACAACAATGAAAGCAGTACTTGGGGATGGTACCTTGCTTAGGGTACCACAGTGGTGACTTGCTGGTGGGGGATTCAAACCTGCAATCCTTTACAATTACAATTTACAATTACAAGTGCGCTTCCCTAACCATCAATAATCTACATGCTAAATGCTGTATTATTGTGTTTTATTTTTCTAATATGTCTCAATAGTTTTATAATATACAAGTATAAGTGAAGTACAAGTCTACGTATAACAATACAATCCATTCAGTTCAGTTTGCACAATTAAGATAAAATTATTTTGTAAAAACTTTTGAGATAAGTCACAATGTTTATGTCAGGATCTGTCCCTCCTTGGTCCTGTTCTCTCTTGTTTGTCCCCATTTGGCCATTCTGTTCCCTCTGGTCCCTTTAGGTGCGGCTTGTGTGTACAACTTTGGGGGGGGGGGGTTCTATCATGAAGTGCTCATCCGATCCTCCTGTGTACCACGCTCCATCATTTACCTTGTGTGTAATCCCGGTGGTCTCAGCTGTGTCTAGTTGTTGTTAATGTAGTCTGGTATTTAGTGCTTCCATGTCTGTCTTACTCCTGTCTGGTCATTGATGTTCGTATGTGTTTTGGTGTTTCCCAAAATAAAACCCCGTTTACCCTGCTCTTCGTATTCCTGCTCCTGCTTCCCCGTTTCAGATGGTAACAGCCCCACTGTAACAATTTAAGGCAAGAACCTTATCTTCAGGTAGTTTCTGATTACTCTGGAATGGAAAAAGAGAATGGTTTCAATGAATACCATCCACAGTAAAAAGCACACTTACAAACCTCTGCCTAGCAAAAACCTCTAAAGACAGTAGCACATTGTATCAAAAATCCTTTTATATGTCCAAATCTGACCCTAACCTTTCAGCAGGCTTTTCAGATTTTGTATAAATTTCTAATAAATGGAGGCTGCTGTAAGGCCACTTGTGATTTTTTTTTCTGATGGATACCAAGCTCATCTCCTAAATTAGCTCTCTGTTAGAGGGAACTGTCAATGCATTCAAAGAGATTTCAGTTTTAACATTAATATCCTGTTGTTCTCAGTGAAAGGTACCAAATGGGTTAAAGGAAAGGATGATGAGAACAGGAAGTAATGTGAGACCCATTTGAGGAAGATCCATTTAGGGATCCATTCGAGACTCTAGGTGTGGTCACTGAATCATTTCTCATATCTGAACTAGTATATGATATGGCGCATGATTTAAAATTTCAGAATGAAGGAAAAAACATTTATAGAAATCTTTAATTCTATTGCATTCCAAGAATAATGTATAAAACATCATCCTGTTTTCAGAGATATATAATCTCAAGTGCAGAGATATACACAGGCCTTTGATTTCAAGGGTGAACTGGTAATGCATTTTACCTTAGTTTGAATTTAAATTTGACAAATTAAAGGTAAGAAAAATGGGGGGCAACTTTAATCAGTATATTTCTTGCTGGTTTTGTATTGAAGACCAATAGCCCAGGTTACTACAGGGCCCTTCCTGCAGTTTACATTGGTGCTATAATAATCAGTTACATTCTTATTCATATTCTGTTAAATGTGTCAGTGCGTTTACATTACTCCTTCCAGAAGATGGACCTCAAACTATAATATTATTTAATATGTAAGTGAAACAAATATCTACCTTTTAAGAGCCTCTTCAAATAATGGATGAATTTTTGTAAAGAGTTCAAAGGATGCCATCATTGGGCCCCTCTGTAAGTGTCACAATGAACTAATCTATTTTCCCCCCCTGTGTGAACAATTTCTTGCAGAAGTACAAAAGTAGTGCTACAGAACACGAGAGAACTGTTCTAGAATAAGTCCCATCACATTCATTTAAGTTTGAAGAGATATTCTACTTTCCTGCATATTTATATAGTGTCAAAATTGACTGACTGATTGCATGCGCCCCAGGTCCAAAATAAGATTCTGGTCTCTACAGAAATAACAATATATGCCCACACATAGTATTTCTGCACAACTAGTATAATGTGGCAGGCCAGATGTAAAGTTGACTTTGATGGGAAGACAATTACGAGGAGCTCAGTTCACAAAAAATAAAAACAGGGACAACCTCTATTTACAGCTCAAGGAGCTTTAATCAGTTCCTCTCCCATCTGGCTCAGTACAAGTGTTTTTTACAGCCTCCCTGATTGAACACATGTACATTAAGTTGGATTTAATATGGTTTTACAAGCAACTTGAGGGAACTGTTTTAGCATGAGTGTTGTGTAATTCCCTATTACCTTTAAATCTGTCCACCTTTACTGCCAATCATTTCTCATAAATAAGGAAATTAAAGGAAACACATTCAATCTTATTGTTTTGTTGTATGCATTGTTTGTGTGTTGAAAGATTACTGCTATTAGCCAAGCCAGGAAATCAAATCATAAAGTACACTGTAAATGCTGGAATAATGGTGGTTTGTCACTCAGTTCTCTGTAAGGGCTTAATTTTCTGCTTGGTCACAAACTGGGTTCAACAGACTTTTCACCTTTAAAAAAAGAATATCCACAGCATTACACGCTCACTGGCCATTTCAATAGGTATATCTTGTGAGTACTGGGTTGGACCCACTTTTGCCTTCAGAACTGCCTTAATTTTCTGTAGCATAGAGAGCATGGCCCATGTTGACATGATAGCATTACAAAGTTGCTGCAGATTTTTTTGGTTGCACTTTCATGACGTGAATCTCCCATTCAACTACTTCCCATAGGTGGTGATGTTGGATCAAGATCTGGTGATCGTGCAGGCCATTTGAGTGAACTCATTGGGGTCTCTTTTGACGGGCTAATGCAAAACGTAAAGTGCAAAGTGGAACTAATAGTTATAAAAAATAATATATATAATAAATATATAATATATAAATAATAATATAAGAAAAATATAAAGTACAGTAGGCAATGTTATGCAACACACAAGTCACAAAGAACATGGTGACCATCTGAAGGCTGCATTGTAAAGATCCACCTGACTAACCAACTATCTGAAATGCATTTTCAGCAATCTAAATGTCCTTTCAATTACAGTACATGCTTAATTCTGATAATGAACTCGAAAGTTTTTTTAATTGATAGTTTGTTCTTAATATATATTATTTTTCTTTCGGTATTGTATTGAACAAAATGATTATGTGAAACGAGTCAAAGGACCAGTTGTACTCTATAATAAAACTTATATAACTAAAATAAATGAACAATATAACATTAGTGGGCTTTGAGCACGTATCTGTGTTGCGCTCCCACATTGACAAACATACTGCTGAAATACCATATAATAATGCACCACTGACTTTAGATGAGGTTTTTCTTAGTGAACAGCGTAATGACATTGTGCTGCCTTAAAATATAACTTTAAAGAACACCACTCCCACGAGCGGAAAGCGGGTGCAAAATCAGACTTTACTCTTTTGATGACATGCGCGCATGGCATGAAAATGAGCAATGCGCTGGTATGAAACCGGCAAAACCACTTTGCATCATGCTTTGCGATGGTGGAAAATTGTCAAGGTCAAGAAGCCAGTCTCAGATGATATGATCTTTGCGACATGGTGTGTTACCCTGCTGGAAGTAGCCATTAGAAGCTGGGTACACTGTGGTCATAAAGGGAAGGACATGGTCAGCAGGAATACTGAGGTAGGCTGTGGTATTTAAAGAATGCTCAAATGGTACTAAGGGGTCTGAAGTGCGTCAAGAAAGGATCCCCCACACCATTAAACCAGCAGCACCAGCCTGCATTGTTGATCCAAGGTAGGATGGATCCATAATTTCATGTTGTTTACATCAAATTCTGACCCTACCGTCTGAATGTTGCAGTAGAAATCAAGACGCCTCTGACCAGGCAACGTTTTTCCAATCTTCCATTGTCCAGTTTTGGTGAGCCCGTGCCTATTGTATCCTCGGTTCCCTGTTATTAGTTGGCAGGAGTGGTGCCCGGTGGGGTCTTCTGCTCCATTTGCCCCAAAGTTCTACATGTTGTGCATTCAGAGACACTTCTCTGTTGGTTATTTCAATTACTGTTGCCTTTCTATCAGCTTGAACCAGTCAAGCCATTCTTCTCTGAACTCTCCCATCAACACGACATTTTTACCCAGAGTACCATCATTCAATGGATGTTTTTTATTTTCATTTAAATCACTTTTCGTCCCCATTATGGTGCTTGAAATGAAAATTAGCCGAGGCTCCTGACCTGTAACTGCATGATTTTATCTATTGTGCTACCGACATAAAATTTGCTGATTTGAGATGTATTACAAGTAGTTGAACAACAGTTGTACTTAATAAAGTGGCCGTGATAGATAAAGAATTTGTATTTTGACATGAATAGTGTACTACTTTTTTCGACAGGATCTCTGAGGAAATTAGTAATACAGTATTTTAATTAGTGGTGGGCACAGCTAACCAAAAAGTTAGTTTTGATAACTGCTAATCTGCTACAACTGGGGCATGTATCATAAGCGGAGCGTCTTGCTTAGCTGCATAACTTGATGGATTTAAAGTAGTCTGTGCTAAATGCAACTGAACCGAGATAAAGTCCATTTAAACTAGGATACCTTAAATCCGACATGTTATCCAGCTAAGCAAAAAATCCAGCGTTGTGATGCAGGCCCCCATTCTCCACTTAGTTCAGGGTACCCCAGATAAAATGGACTTTATCTTTGTTCACTTATTGTTAGTCCAGAATACCTTAAATCTGAGAAGCTAGTGACCAATCACATCTCGTGTTTACATGTAGCCAGCCAACAGCATGCCAGATAGACTGTTGCAGTCATGCTCACAACAGACACAAACATGTATGATTTGGGGGTTTACAATTGTTTTTTACCTTTAAAACTTTTTTCCCCTTTACCTACAAAAATATGTTAGTGGATTCATAGCTTTATAAAAATTTGTCCATAAAGAAATATGAAACTGCAAAGGGTGTGTAAGAGTTTCCATTGACTATACAGTAAATGACGGATTGATATATTGTTACAGCTAAAATAGGCTATTTTTGTAGTGATTATTAAACATTAAACACCAATAGTGAAAGGGCTTGAAGAACAAAAATGATCACTGCGCATCACTGTCTGTGTACTGGACATCAGGTTTTGTAATAAAAAAAAACTGTCTGGCTTGCTACTGTTAAAAGATATTACAGCCAGAAAACTGAATATGAGAGCAAGGGGTCTAGGTGAAGAATATCTAGTAGACTTCATCCTCTCACTGCTAAAAGGTTCAGCCTAAGAGGAGTTCAAGCTATGTATGGGGCACAGCATAAACAAACCAATGAATTTGTTTTTCTACTTGAGGAGAGCCTTCCGAGAGAAGCACACCGCTCCATAACTCTCACAAGCTTCCAATGCCTGTAGGCAGTTAGATGTGGAAGACTTGAGGGACCGTGCACGTGTGCTGTCTCATCTGTTTAATTCCGCTCTCCAACAGTCCCCTAATGTAGTAGCTGATGCACTAAGCTAGCGCTTAGACATCAGTTTATTGAAGGTGTAAATTGTAGAGGCTTATTAGAGAAGCCTGAGTCTAAGCTGTTTCATGTACGAGTAGAGGCAATGATGTGGACTCTTGAAGACCCCACAGCACGAATGTGGTGAGAAACAGAAATCTAGATGGTGGTGCATTAGACCAGGGTTCAGAAAGGGTAAACCAGACCAGTGATGTACAGACTGACTCGACAGTGTCTCTGCAAGAAGTTTAAAATGTCACACTGCAGGGTAAAGCTATTGGTGAATTAACTAATGCAGTCTGGGAACTCATTTTACAGACCGCCTGCTCAGAAAGTGGTAGTATTTTAGTGGGCCTAAAATGAATCCCAAGTACACTAATGACAGACAATCTATCTGTCTGTACTGTGAAGGGGTCAGGCATATGGCGAGAAATTGCACTAACCCACACAAACCAGGAGGTTATTCGGCTGCTTTGCCTAGTCCTGCGGTAGAAGAACACAAGGGCCCTTTGCTATGAGCCGGCCAATTCGAATCATGTCAGGAAGCGTGAGGGGCACCCTAACTAAAGAGCATTTCTTGGAACATACTGTAGCAAGGTCCTGAAGTGAACATCCAGGTAGGGAGTGTCCCCCTATGGTGCTTAGTAGACACAGGAAGTAATGTAAGCACTTCAACAGAAAGCTACTTCAGAGATTACATCCAGGGGGAACACAAAGATCTGCACTGTACGGTCAAATGTCTCAAAATAGCAGCAGCTAACAAGCTATCAATAGCTTACTTAGGCTATGTTGAGCTTGACATTCAGGTGATGGGGCTTACTATCCCAGAGTGCAGCTTCCTAATAATTAAATATGACGATCCAAATGAGGGTAATACCAAAGAACCCGATTCATCTCCAACTTCCATTTTTGGGATGATTATCGCTAAATGTCGTGAGTTTGACACAGCAATATGAGGGAAGTTAAATTCAGTCTGGGGAGAGGCTTTCCCCTCTGTGCAAAAGGCAGAACTTGCTGAAAGGGTTCCACAGCTTGTGTAGCTGGTAAGTACAAAGTGCATGTGCCTGCTTTATCCACTGCCGCAGTGTATACAAGGAAGCTCAGAGGACAGCTGCAACATGTTGCTAGAGCCAAGAATACTCCACTGCTTGGTGGGTTGATGGTTGTCTCCACTGCCAGTTATGTCTTTACTTGGACTGTCTTTCCAGTCCAAGTAATTAACCTCTTACAGGAGGATGTCTGGTTGTCCGCTAAGGTTAAGCTTGGTATTCCTAGCTAATGTCATAGTGCAAGAGGTCATGTAAGGATTTATTGGACCTTTCACACTGGGGTTAATGGGGCATCGCGTGGGTTTTCTTCACCCCAAACAACTTGCATGATCCTCACATATGCAAAATTTCTGCCCACTTTGACGTGAAGTTTCAGCAGATTTCCGTGAATTGCTAGGAAATAACTATTAACGAGAAGGGTGGTCATGGATTTAACAGTGACATACTAAGCTTACTGGACTAACTACCCCTAGGAGGTAGGTAGGCAGGACTAGAATCACTTTTGATGAATTATGCAGATGTGTTTGCAACTCAAGATTAGGATTTGGAATACACTGACCAGGTGAAGCATGAAATCACTTTGGTGGATGAGATGCCGGTCTCCCCACCTTCCTAGCTCATACCACCTAATCAACATGAGGGGATCAAGGAACATATTTCTGAATTGCTGAGGGAGGGAGTGATTCAGGAGAGTTCCAGCCCCTACACTTAACCAGTTGTTTTGGTCTGCAGGTTTGATGGAAGTTTACGACTATGTGTAGATTACAGGAGGTTGAAGACCGGATATGATACATTTCTGTTCCCACACATTATTGACAGTCTGGATGCTCTGAGTGGCACAGAATTCTTCTCAGCCATCAACCTTGTGAGTGGATACCACAAGGTTTCAGTACATGTGAAGGATAAGAACAAAATGGTGTTTACTATGCCATTTGGCCTACATGTATATGAGTACCTAAGGATGCCCTTCAGGCTGTGCAGTGCACCAGCAACATATCCAAGGCTGATGCAGACCACCATGAGTGACGTAATATTCCAGATTGTGTTGATCTATTTGGGTGATTTGCTTGTGTTCTCACAGACATTCTAGAATTACCTGGCAAGTCTTCAGACAGTCCTTAAGACGTTGAAAGACATACGACTAAGTCAGAATGGAGAATCATCATTTCCTCTAGGATGAGGTCAGGTTTCTTGGTCGCCAATTCTCAGCCCAAAGCATAAGTACAGATCTTAAAATGACAAATACAGTAAAGATCTGGCCTGTCTCTAGTATTGTAAAAGAGCTCAGTAGTTTTTTGTGCCTTTGCAGGTACTACAGGAGGTTCATTGATGGTTTCATTGATGGTTTCTCCTAAACTCAGGGCCTCTTCACGATGTTGTAAATGTTTCGACCAAAGAAAGTAGCCATGCCAGGGTTAATCAGTTGTTCCGGTCAGCTTGGACACCACAGTGCATATAAGGTTTTTAACCTCCTGGGGACAAGTGCATCGACGGCAATGCAGTGTATCTTTCGCGTCTATTTCATTTTAGAACTTGCTGAAATCTTTTTATATAATCGTGAAAACAACACTGACAAAATCCGTAATATGTCTTTTTTTTCAAAACGTCCATAGCCGGAAGTATTCAAGTTTTTTAAATGAAGTTAAATCGGCAAAAAAGTAAACCATGTCACTTTACTTTGTTTTACCTGCATTGGGGGTGTGTAGTACCGCTCTCACCTGAAGATTGCTATTCACATTGGAAATAGCCGCATTACCGCATATTGTAATCGCATTCGCATGGTAATTTGATGAACGACAAAATGTTGAAAAGCGATCCAGATACATCCCCATCAGTGCCATAAAGGGGGGGGGGGGATTTGGCCAGGTGACAATGGCTCATTGATACACATGAGAGCTCCTACATATTCAGTAGAAGGAGCCAGAAATAGTGACACAAGTCAAGTTTTTCTTATTTATTTATCCAACTCAATGTTGCAGCTACACCATTTAGTCATCTGCATGTACTCAAGACTTTGGAGATCAGACATCTGGGATCAAAACAAAACTGGCACCCTTACTTACTATGTACTTTCATGATGTTTCTGCAAGTGTTCCAAACTGCATTTTGCAATGTCTGTGCTTTGATGTCATTTTAGAAACTTAACATAAATCTGACATATTTACAACATACATTAAAATTAAAATGAGTGTAATGCGAAAACAAATATATAAAAATAATTTATTTACTGTGGTTTAAGATTATGATATTGAAAGAAATATGTGATCATGCCTCAGTCAGTGAAAGTGGGTCCCCAGGTTCACAGAGGGTTAACTACTAAAAGAAAGGCTAACTAGCACTTGCACACTAGGCTACCCAGACTTTACCCTCTCCTTTATACAGGTGACTGATGCCAGCAGCCTAGGTTTAAGTGCATTTCTGTACCAAATACAGCGGTGGAGGAGAAAAATTGGAGACTCAGAGGGGCGGCACTTTGGACTAAAGTGGGCTGTCTACTAGAAATTTAGGAGTTATGTTCTGGGGCCCAAGTTCAACGACATCTCAAAGAACAACCCACTGTCTCACCTCCCCACTGCAAGGAGGCAGCTCAGGGTATAATGGCCACATTGCCTGGGTGTTCTAAAGCTGAGCTCCAGAGTTTTCAAGAATCAGACCCTTAGGGTGTTGTGAGAGTTTTGGAGCAGACAGAGGAAACCTACCCACCAGAGGAAACTAGTTCTGTCTAAATCAGCGCACCCCTTATTGAAGCAGCAGTTATGGATCAGAGAAAGAGATGGACTCTTGTACCGTGTGATTGAGGACTCTCCCAGCAGGAAACGTCACTTGCTGTTGTTGCCTGCCTGCCTCAAGGAACAGGGGCTTAAAAGTGTACATGACCTGTTGGCCCATCAGGGCACAGTGTGGACTTGCTCTGTTGAAGCAGAGAGGCTTCTGGGATGGTATGCATGCAGATGTGGAGTGTTGCAATGTCAGAGGTGTGTGCTGACCAAAAGCCTAGGATTCAGACACCCCAAATGCCATTCTTAGCTTCCCACCCACTCACAGTGGTCGCTGTGGACTGCGCCACACTTGAACACACCACAGATGGTTGCGAAAATGTACTCGTGATGACTGACGTATTCACTAAATTCAGCTAAGCTTTTGCCACGCGAGACCAGAAGGCAGACACTACTGCCAAAGTCATTTTGAAAGAGTGGTTCATGAAGTTGCGGATGTGAGAATGCCTACACTCTGACCAGGGCAGAAATTTTGCATGTGTGGCGATCGCTGAACTATGCAAGTCGTATGGGGTGAAGTTAACCCGCGCGATGTCCCATCACCCGCAATGCGAAAGGTTCAATAAATCCTTACATGACCTCTTGCACATGATTGCCTCTGAATAGAAGCAGCATTTTGAACACCTGCCAGAGCTCAGGTATGCATATAACATCACACCACGCACGGCCACTGGGTATTCACCATACTACTTGCTGCTTGGAGGTCATCCGCACCTTCCAGTCGGTGCACTTTTAGGCTAAGAGCAACTCAAGGATGACAAGCCTCATTGGTTATTTGTGCACCAGGCATATTTCCAAGATTGTAAAGAGCAAGGAAATGTGCTGAGGGACCATGGATGATGTGGCGGAAAGCATGGTAGAGAGTGAGGACCCGCAGGTGAGATAGGTGGCATGGCGGATGGTGATCATCGCCCCATGTTAGCGAATCTCTGCTTTTGCAGAATGGAGATGGAGCCTGCATCCAATGAAGGGAGAGGAAGGAGGTCACACACCCGCCCTCCCAGGCAGAAGTCAGAGAAACACAGCAGTATACATAGGAACCTCTTTAACTTCCTTACGTCAGCATGGAATGGGTGTTGTTGAGTCCAGATTTACTTTTCCAGGTGTCAGTTAGCATAGTTCTCTGTACTACAAAACATAAGGGAATGATAGATGTTGACTGATAGCAGAGGAGAGTGTAGCCAGGTGAACAGTAAACAGAGTGTGTCTTTAAGCTGTTTGGATGGCATGGTATGATCTGACTTCGTAATTAGTACTGTAGTAACTCTTCCTTTCAGTTGAGGTAATGTTGGCACTTTAAGATCAGTGAAACTTGCTGTTTCTTCACATGTCTTCTAGTACTGGTAATGCAGAGCTAGGGGTTTAGTGGTGCTTAATGGTACATATATGAAGCATAAGTTTATTTACAGACATTTAAAAATTACTGAAACGGTCATCAATGATGATAGACAACATATTGTTCTTGCCGATTCCTATAGATTTAACGTGCTAGGTGTGTGATATCCCAATCACCTGATCCCCATCAGGGCAACAATGAACAGTGGGGCAACATAGGTGGCAATGTAATGTAGTAAGCTGATGGACGGAATCCACCAAGGCTCATGGATGCTGACCTGCAATCAGCTGTGTTAATGTTGTATGCTTCTGATGAGTTTAGAGGAGGTGGATGGTCGAGTGGGTCCCAGGCTTGTGTGTGTCCTAGCATGCAGGATGCACGATGGAGTCAGGGAGTTGATTTTATTTTGAAAAACCTATTTCTGAACTAATGTAAGAACGCTTGTAAAAATATATACTGTTCAAGAATGTTTCTCGGTGAAGTAATGTACTTCGGTGTGAGGTACGTATGCAAGGGTCGTTTAACAAGTTTATCTAGGATCATGATGGTGTGGTGCGTAGAGCGGTGCGGGTCCCTGCTGCTCTCTGTGGGCTGGTGGTCGGGTCACTGTGGCTCGGCACGTTGGCCTCGCGCTCGCTGTGTCGTCTGTCGCAGGGTGATGATTCACGGTTGCTTCACGCATTAATTAATGTTACAGCTAATTTTGCGGCATGTTGCTTGATTTGAGGGTGGCTCTGGGTTGGTGTCACTTGGATGGTAGCCTGGTTGGTGTGTGGTGTTACCTGGGGCTGTGGTTGCTTTGTCGTTGGTCTGTGGTGGGCGTCAGGGGTTTGTGATGTGTCTTGTATTGGTACATGCATTGAATCATTAGGAGTCATGGACTGGTGGGTGTTGCATAGGTATATGATTTGTGTCCTTGTCTTAAAGTGTTACTTCATTTAACTGTGTATTTAATTTTCTGAATTTAGGAACCAGCCGCTACTGTTGTCTATACATGTCTAATGGGCCACATGCATGAGACTGAATTATCATTATGAGGTCCTGAACTAAAGTTTTCTTTATTTTTTTGTAATTGTTTATTTATGATGATTTAAACTCTCAAAATTATGAAAATTAATGCTGTTCTTTAATGAGCACGGCCAGGGTATACAGACCCACAAGGTTTTGTTCTGTGTGTGGTTGCATCATTTATGACCAGGCCACATGAGGTAAGTTTACGAAACACATTAGCACCACATTCAGAATGTAAGATAACATTTTCCATTCAACTTTTATTTGCTCACTCTCAAAGAAAGATCTCGAGATGTTAACACGATGCACACTTGTTTAATTTCTGTCATATGGGCAACATATTATGCCCGAAATGGTCTGTTTTTGTTGCATAAACTGACATGAGTTTTCATTTCTATTTGTCTGTTGAAATAATATGACAGTTGTCATTTCCGTGGCAGACTAATATAAAATAAATGACAGCACAGCGACCTTCAGCTGTTCACAGGCATTCCGGAGTTAACTTCTAAGAGAAAGGAACCATTCATTTCCTAATTGTGGCTTCTTATGTTGTTGTATGACTTACAGTCTGTCAGAAGCTATAGGAACATTCCAGGAAAAAGTGAAGGAAAGTATATTAGTGTCTGGTTACTGATGTAACTATATTTGCTGCAAAATTATATGTGACAGAGTGCTGTCTACTCATTTTCACTGTGTGCCACTCATCTGTATCAGTTTTGTTTTTCTTTTTGCATTGTGTTGAGATGATTGTCATATATTCCAGTTTTTTCCCACACAATAAGTCACATTTTGCTTTTCAACCTGAGACGGTCTGATTATTATTTTTTTTTAATAAAAATTAATATTACTTCCTATTAATGTATCACCACAGGATACACTATTGGGATTTGAATCAGGTGACTGAATTCACTCCGGGCTTATATCAGGTTCAAATCAAATTATTGATGAAGTGAACAGTTAATTAAACATCAGAAGAATAACCCGAGATTCTCAATGGAAATGAATACTTCATGTGTTATAGCTGTCACAAGACTATTTAGTCAGGATCTGTGTACAACGTATGTCTGTTTATTTGTTTGATATTAGGAAGTTCAGAGTAAGTTTTAAAGGAAGCTGCAACTTATTTAACACATTTTAAATAAATATATGAAATGGATTTGCGCAGTATGATGTCATGATTGATAAATATATGACACAAATTTGTCTTGGAATGTATTAATGTATTGATACAACACATACACATGCACACACACACACACACACACACACACACACACACACACACACACACATATACAAATACAGCTGCAACCTACTAATGAAAAACTAAAATTTATCTAAAAGTAAATCAAAATAAATATTCTCTCAATTAAATAAAAATAAAATAAACATCCATTAAGGTGCACATTTTAAAAATTAACTATACCTGATCTGTACTGTATTCACATTGGCAGATTTTAGCTTCATATTAGAAATGTACAACACAAATGTTGTCTCAAAAATGCAAAGCTTTGCAAAATAAATGTCCATTAAAGGGCAGCACTTAAAAAAATACCTATGCCATACTTTTATTCACACGAACAACTTGCGGCTTCAGATTAGGACGTACGCGCACATGCGTAGTGGTGCAGCTTCATGCGACCATTTCCAAATGTCGCTTGGGGGAAAAACACAAACACAGAAAGGTTCCGCATTTGCTGCATTTGTCCGGTACGTATGCATACTGAACCGAAACACCCATACCGAACATTTTCAGTACAAATACGTCTACTGTTCCACTCCTAATGTGTGTGTGTGTGTATTCACACACTATACATCTATGTGTGTGTGTGATTAATTATGATGAATTTTCAGCAGACAGCTTTATTTCATTGTATACATATAAAACAGCCCTATTATATTTCAAGCATTGCAAACATATCAAAGTTCCTCAAAACACATGGCCTTGACTTGATTAGTTGTTCTGCTTGATGAATGATATTTTTTTCCATTTTCAGTCCCACATCCTCTTCTCTTTTGTGTGTGTGCGTGTTTTTCATTGGAAATAATTTTCAGAAGATGTTAAACTTTAAACATGAGCTGAATAAAAAGCTTACGTGCAAAGAAACAGCGATCACTTTTGATGTCGACATCGTCTAGATTGACAGCCGTGTTTATTCATTTCACGCTGACAGCAGTCATATACATACCAGAATACCAGTGTTCACATGGAAATCATAAGAGAAGAAAGGAGAATCTACAGAACAAAGTACAATTAGTGTATACTGTAGAATTATTCACATCATTACAGTTGCACATATGGGAAATATGCTGGAGATGTAACATTTGACATATAGGGCAATAGGTAAGCTAAATACAAGACAATTGCAGTCTAGCCTAAGGCAAAAAAATTTTAATCTGGGTCATCTATTGCCATCAGTAGTTCTTATTAAAATAATGCTAAAGAAATATAACTATATGTAAATTAGATAAACAATTTTGGTTCTATTGAATGTTTATTTGTTCTTCTTGCATTGTGCTTTTTACACATTTGCTCTAAATAATTAAGCCCTCAGTCTCTTTTGTGTAACCTCTCCAATCTACAACCTGTCTTAGATTTAGTCCTGCAAAATCACAGTTTTTCTGCGAAGCGATTTCTTGATTAAAATAAGGACAGGACATTTACTGTACAGGAAGTTGATATTAATATCAGGTCTATTAAATTACAGGCTCCTCTGCTTTTGTTAATTACGGTTTGTTTTGAGATCGTTGTTGATTCAGTGCACACCGTGTCTTGAGCATATATTTGCAATTCAAGTCATTTCAAAAGCACAGCTATTTTGGACTGTGCTGTAACCCAGAACCAAGGCTGTACAGTCTCCTGTCACATCTGTCAGAATTGCAGCATTAAGCTTCAGTTGTGTGTAGATGACGTCAGCAGCCCTAATGCCATGGAATTGGTCTGTGGCTTTTGGCCACTGACATGAATCATAAATCAATTCTTACTCCAACATTGAAAATGCCAATAATGAAACAAAATGGCCAAACAGAAAGATCATATGACAGATCACCTATTGAAATTCATACAATCCATGCATGGTAATGGATAAAGTAAGGAGTCACGACCTTTGTGCGAGTTAGCTGAAATGCTTCACCCTGGTTTCATATTGTAGGCACGTTGTTGTTGATTCTGATCATTACTAAATTAACACATTAGCTACTGTCGTACCTAAATGATGAGGTTATATATGTAACAATTGCAATTTTTTTTTAGTTCTCATCAGTTATCTGTCATATTTATTTATTTAAGGAAATGGATGAATTTATATCTTTAATGTTTACTCTTTGTGCTCTGCGGCTTCCATTAGTGCCCATTCTAAACATCCCATCATTGTTTACTTTTACAACGCATGTCAACACATGTTACGCCCCTTGCATTTGTCCTGTCAATCTACGCACATTATGTACATATGTAGCACCGTGATCCAGGGAATGTTATTTCCCATCACTGAGTGTAGTGTATGAGTTATAGTTGGTGTGGCAGTAAAGCCCCACTTCACTTGTGACTGGACTTGTGCAGTAGTGAGTGCGTGGAGTGTGTGTGTCCCTCCCTGTGCCGTGCAGGCGTATGGATGCGCGCCTCCTGTAACAGGCTGGCACTTCCCCTCTCGCCTGCTCTCCTACACATAGGCTCAGCTTGTACTGATAAATGTTTTAAAGATGGATGAATGTTTTATTTTGGGTTACCAGCAAGGCATTACAGAAAATTCTTTTTTTCCCCATTTGTTTTAATTAAGGTCATTCAGCATTCAGTCATTTAAAATCATACACGATCCATTGAATCCCTTGGTTTGCTAATAGCACCTACATGTTAAACTTACATGAGTGAAGTACTCAGTGCAACATACATATTTAAGGGTCCATACTGTGACATTTCTGGAAATCTGTTGTTTTTCTTTGTGCATTTATTTTTAGAAGTCTTCTACTCTTTGTCTGCACCCCCAAGAATACTAAATAGCCAGTCTGAGTGTTTGCATCTCAGCTGCATGCCTTGTTTGTCGTAAAATCACTCTCAGCAGTTTGATGGGCCGAATGGCCTCCTCTCGTTTGTATAGTTCTTATGTTCTTATGTCCCTAAAGCCCCTTTAAGAAAATACCTTCTTATGGCATCTTTGCAATATGGACCATTTCTGATGGATTTCTCCATGTGTAATAACATTCGAGGATAAAGGTTTAGTGGGTAGTTTGCAAGACATTAATAGTATGCGTCAAATGCTAAATCAAACATACACACATGCTTATATAAACAAAGGAGAAATTATATTTTCACCTATATTTAATATATTTTTATGATGGTTGTGTGGTAATGCCCTAGCCTATTTTACTCAATGAATTGCATCAGTCATGCAGGTACTTGCATTTATGTTTAATCTAAGGTAACTTTGTTCTGGAAGTCTTGTTTAATAAACCTTATGTCAGTCTTACTGTTTAATTTAGACACACTGGGAGTATAGCTTGGTGTGAATATCTATGAGGAAAAATCCAGAAGCAATTGCGATGTTCAGTTTATCAGTTTATCTTCCTTAAACTAATTACCAAAGTTGTCAAGAAGATTAACAACATTAAACAATGGGTAAGCTGCATAAAGGGGATTTTTGAGAAAAGTTAACACTTGTGAAACATGCAGTCATGTTTAGAAGAGTTGAAAGATTTTAAGTAGAAACCAGTAGCTTTACACGTCATATAAATTTGGCTCTCGGGAAGAAAAATGGAGTCTGCAAGATTATGAATATTATAACAACACCACAGCATTGTTTTCTCCTGTTGTATTTTAGAAAATAAAAAAGTACTTATTTTAATGTGTCACGTTGCATAAATACACAGCCTCAACTTATGGTATCAGAAGAGAGAAATGCTTATGCACCTTGATTATCACATCAAAGTGACACTACACAATGGTCATGCTACAAAATGCTGTTTGAGTGCCAGAGTTCCAGGAAAAACAGGTGAGAACAGTGTTGATTAAAGGCACCATTTCATCACGCATGGATTATGCATAGGACGCTTAAAAAAAAATATATATACGCAAAAACCTAAAATATTCTCATTGATAAAATCTGCTAAATGTTCAATTTTCAAGAAATCATTTTCTGCTCTTTATCTTTTCTTTGTTTTTTTCCCCCCACTAACAAATTCTTCTTAGAAAAAAAATTAGGTAAAATTAAAGCGGATTCTTGTTAAGTTCCACTCCAATTAATTTCCCTTTTTATATCATGGAATTGGGGCACGTTATTTTAATATGCACACATAATGAGTTTAGACTGAGTGTTAGTTTATAGCCTTGGTAAATGGTAATCTTGTTTGCAGCATGTCTGGATTTTCCCTGCTGAAACAACTGCTATTGAGGTGAAAGAAAGGATACACTGAGATTACACTTGAAGTCTGTCATAGTTCCCAAGCCAGTTGTGGAGAGAAGGTTGTGGTTACAATGTTTCTCTCTTTCTTTTTTCTAGGTTACATCAGCCTACTTTGAGGCTCCTGAACAGATGTCTCAAACAGGTGGATTGTATATTTCGTTCACATATTTATTTTTCAGACTGTCATGTTCTTGCATTTTTTATATTTGTCCTTATGTGAGTTTTTGATTAGTGTACTTTTTTCTGGAAAGCAATAAAACAACATCTTTGCCACTGCAACGTGCTATTTTAATACAGGTTTAACATCTGAGATCATTCAAGCAGATTAATTTATTAGCTGGTCAGATTTGCTAATGTTATTTGTACCTCTTTTATCAAGTACTTTAAATAACTGATTAGTTGCCAACTTCAAAAGGAAACTAATTAACCACAAACCGCGACAGTTTTATAGGTACATGCTTGTAATCAAAAGACTTCTAGTTCAATATCTGAGAGGAATGCCACTATGGTACCCTTGTACAGGCTATTCATTCTAAGTTTTTGTCAAATAAACATGTATAAATAGAATTTTTAGTCCCTTTGATGAAACAAACAAATACGTTGATAAATTTGAAATAACGTTGTATGGAATTCAGAAGTATAGAGAAAAAAGATCATTAAACAAGTATGAACAGTACAATAAATAAGTGCTACCTTAGTACCTCAGTTTTCTAACTCACTAGAACTTAAATTTCTTAAAAGTCAAACAAACCAGTTTGACCTAGAACTCAATCTGAATATCTGAAGTCGAACCGTGAAGGCTGACCTAATATAAATTGCATGCGCCAGGAAATGAGTTATACTACAATGCAATTCTTACCTGAATGCCTTCTTCACAGACTGGACGATTAACCAAATAAAGCAGCACAACATTACAGTAA
>JAABNY020000002.1:1155313-1168418 GCA_015164015.2 Brevimyrus niger | reverse complement strand
ACAATGCAATTCTTACCTGAATGCCTTCTTCACAGACTGGACGATTAACCAAATAAAGCAGCACAACATTACAGTAAATAACAATAAATAAACCACTAACTTATGTGTACTATTAGATCATTTATGTCATTTATTTAAGCCTTATTTTACCAGGTAAATTAACGGAAAACCAGTTCTCACTGCTTCACGTGATATTCGGGATAAATAGCAGATTACGCATCGGAACTGCCTGGGATACAAATGTCATGCGCGTAACTAAACTCTTTAGCCAATAAGGGCAAAGGTGTGTCGTCACGAAGGCGAGGCCCAGACTGGGAAAACAAACTGAAATGCGGACTTAATACAGAGGACTAATAACAACAACCAGAAACAGCTGATCACATGGGGATCCCACACAAGCTTAACGATGAGGCGTGGCACACGGAAGGAGCGGACGATCTGGGTGGGACAGGGGTGATGTTGGGATAAGATCTTTATCGTTTTGGAAGCCATTAAGAAAAAAATGCTCTTCTTGTATAATACTGTTCATTTTGTGTTTAAATGCTAAAAACAACATACTTACGTATAATTTGGGGGGGGCGGGAACCAATTAATTGGTTTTCCGTTATTTCTTATGGGAAAAATTTGATCTGAACTCGAACTTTTTAGGATTCCGGAACGGATTAGGTTCGAGAACTGAGGTACCACTGTATATGAGGAGACACATAAATACAACTTAAAAATATATGAGAGACACAGCATAAATATATTTTGGATCTCCTAAAGTAAGGAATGATGTAGGATGGAAACCATTGTATTGCTAGGCCTTGATAGCACACTTTCTTCACAGTATGGAATATCATTGGTAAATACACAGCTAAGTGCAAGAAAATCCTTTGTTTTAATTTTATATTGCGTTTAGCACATGCAAACTAAAGGCAGTCTGAATGAAGAACGGGTGCATTGTCCCTGGTAATTTCTCCCTTTAATCATCTTTACCAGCAGTGAGTGTGACTGTCATTTTGCCTGCAAGCCACGTTTCAGTAACATGTTGCAGCTGATTTAATGCGCTTTGCTGAGAAGTTCACCAAATGCCCTTCTCTGTGAGCACAGTGTAGCTGCCAGGACCCTGACACAATCAGAGAAAGAAAATACCACTTTGCACTTACCTGTACTTCACAGCCGTCGATAGGTATTACATTTACTTTAAGGTCTTTTTAATCCACACAATGCCCTGCATGCTTAACTGACTTCCTGCTGTATAATCCACCCAAATTTCTTCAGCGGTTTTACTGCAGCTCCTCCGACATGGAAGAGATAAAAACAAAAACCTCGCACACCCATTTACTTTGCTGTGTTGGATTGAAATATCCATAAAATGATTTTGTGAGATTGTATGATCATATGATTGGCCTGTTTTGGAGATTGCTATACACCACATCGCCACTAAGTTTTCTAATTGTATGTTTCACGCATACCATTACGTACAATGTTACATTGCTAATTACTTTCTTGCAGTGCATGTCAAAAAATATACATAGTCTTTTAGAGTCTTTAAACATATTTGATTTTATATATCCAGTAAATACATATCCACTTTGAAGTTTGCATACAATATTTTGCACATATAGCTGCAGAAAGGACATGAATTTCTTTGGGGAAGACTAAAGTATTCATTTGGTTGTTTGTTGGATAACACTTTATTTAAAGCAGTCATCATATTGAATTATAGATACCTTCATAATAATTGTCAACTATTATAATGTATTATGAAGGCATTTATAGTGCATTATAGATGAAAGCTTCATAGAGCATTCATTATGCATAATAAACATTGCTATAGTGTGCTATGCCTTTTTATGAATAGGTATAAGCCATGTTTATTATGCTTTATAATGCATTATGAAATTATTTATACTGCATAATATGAGTGCTTTAAATAAAGTGTTACCGTTTGTTGCAGTCATTTTCGATGACGAGTTCCCAAACTGATTACTGGATGCAATACTAGTGAAGATGGTTCTTTGATCGTTAGTGGAAGGATCATGCAGAAAAGGTCCAATACACAATGAACTGCAATATATTAATTGGGCAAGATTCTTGTAAAAAAACACAAACCAAATATGATATTTGGGAATTGTCAAAAGATGTTCTACATTAGAATGGATTGAAGCTGAATTCAGCTGTTCTCTCCTCGAATTGAAAATGTGTATAGATGCTTTGACACAATAAAGGGTTATTGAAGGACATACAATTAGGTATTAACTTTCTCACAACAGTCATTCTCTGATATGCCCATCAGAAATGCTGTTTTCCAACACAGCTGTGTGTGATATTCCAGCAACCATTCTGTGCAGATATAGTTTCTGAGTGTTTGTGCCTCTCAAATGAGAATGGAGACAAAATCTGACTTTGCAAAGCATTAAAACACCAGATGCCTGACTAGGGTGACTTATACAAGTAACGCTTATCTCAATAGCTCAAAGTCTTAAAGTAAAATCCCTGAGAGTGAATCATGAAGGTGCCCAGCTGACCTGTAACCCTATGCTACTGTAAAGCAAATTTGTTTGTAGCACTTGTCAAGTCAAGATGGGGCTGCCATAAGCCATGATTCATGCCAGGAATTGCACCTCTTGAGTCCCCCACTGCAGAATGACGATGGATACATTTCAATCAACAAAGAAATATCAATTCTTATAGTAACCCTACCCTTCACATAAAAATAATAAACTTAGCTCTTACCCTTATATCAATCCTAAGCCTATCCCTTGCTTGTAACCCTAATTACAACCCTGGCTCTATAAATCAGTCAGTTAGTTTATTTTTGAAAAGTTTTCACATTACATTGTCTCATGTGCATTACACTGACCCTGGCCAATGCCCCCAGAGAACACACCAGAGGTGATATTGGAAAGGAAAAACTCCTCAAATGAAGAAACCTTACCTGACAGGGGAAGTAAAAAATAAATAAATAAATAAATATATATATATTGTAAACAGTTCAGGTATAAATGCAGAATGTCCAGTGGAACTATGGAAGCTAATGTCTAGCCAGGCAGGTGAAGAACTTGCTTACTTCAGCAGGATGGATGGTTGGTGTGTTTTTGCAGCAAGCAGGAGAGGATGGAAGATGGGTAGTCAGGCTGGGTGGACCGGTAGAGAGCAGGCAAGTATGTGTGACCCTAATGTCCACTCTAACCCTAGCTTTAGCCAAAATAGCAATCCTAACCCTAGATATAACCCTATTGTTAACTCCAACCCTAAGTCTAGGTCCAATGGCATCCATAAACCTAATAATTTCAACAACCGTGAAATCCAACCCTAGTTCTTACCAGAATGCAAACTTTGACCGTACCCATTACTCCATCCTAATTCCGCTTCCATTACGTTACTCTTAGATCAAACTCTAATCACACCCTTAACCTTGACCCAGGGTTTAAATACAACCCAAAGTAATCTAAGTTTTAGTTCTAACCCTAAGGCCAAACCTTACCTTCACTGTAGATTCAGCTCTATAATTAAACTGATTGTTTAACCTATTCTTAGCCATAATTTCTGTAACTTTCCATTGGCTGAATTCTACCCAAAATCCTAACTAGCTTACTCTCACTCAAGCTCTGACCCAATCGCCATTCTAAACCCCAGTCATAACCACTGCCCTAATCTTAATTCAGCCATATCCCATACCTTTAACCCAACCCGAAACCTAATTATTGTACAACCCTACACCTAAAACCAATCCTAAGTCAAACCCAACTGTTTACACTACACCTGAAACCACGCCTTAACCTAATCGTAATGCCAGTCCTTGCCCTTAACCTATTTGCATCCAGAATACAATATAACTTGAATATGTTCTTAAATTTTGCCCTTGTCTAGTAAAACAGCACTCCTGAAATGTATTCTTTCCCTTTGGGAAATTGGGGAGTTTTGTCATGTGCTCTCTTGCCCTCCATGAAAGAAATAGACACATATGTATATACAGGTGAGAACACATCATCACAATACCAGCCCCTAAGGTTGTCATAAAATCGCAATCTAATGCTGTCTCTCATTGAAACCCTAAAATAAACCCAACCTTTACCTTAAGGCCAACCCTGATCAAATTCTAATGCAACCCATACCCTAGGGAAATAAAGAGTTACCAAAACAATCTCAGGTCATAATGCTCATCTTCCCCTAGCTTTTTTTCTTGAGCATCTGCACACCATCTTTGTCCTCAGCGACAGGCCAACCACTTCTTCTGCCATAAAATCCAGGACTTAAATTGTTATTTTTTAAAGCAATTGCAGACAGAATAGGGATCTGTGTCTAGCACATGTGATAACTGATTTGTTCATGTTATTCTTTGCAGGCAGACTTTTCGAGGGGCAGGCATTTGAACAAGGAGCTGGGGGCGGGCAAGGTTGGGGGGGAGTCTGGCTAAGGGTTAATTTTCCAGCCCCGGGAGGTGGGGGGGATGATTGTAACTTAACAAAAATTTGGATAATCATACGTCATTGAAAGGGGGCACTAACAGGGGAACAGAGGGATAACAGATATAAAGGGGGGGGGGGGCAATTTCAGGCAAAAGGAGTATATGCTCTGGACCCCTCCACACAAATGAGTTACAGCGTGATCCAGTACATTCCAGTCTTAGGCTCAGACAGATATAAGTTCAACATAGATCAAGGAACGGCTACTAAGATTACAGCTGTCAGCTCAAGTCAGCATGGAAGCACAACTACATATGCTTGAAAGCCTACAAAATCCAAGTGAAGCAGTCAGTTTTTGGAATATGAAATCGCATACCTGCAAACCACATGCTCGATTCCCTGTAGAGCACATTGAAGATGAACCCTCAGAGGACGCCTGACAAAGAAGGCACAGGTTATCAGATCTACCATCAGTGCTGTCATTCCCAGAACCCGCAGGTATTTTATGTTACCGATTTTAAATTAATTTATTTTTAATAATGTATTTGTATTTGCTTCATTCTAACTCAGCTGCTGGCAAAGACTGCCGTACTGGAATCCTCGAACTTCAGTTCCCATTAATGGGATTTTTTGCTTTCTTTCTTATCTATCTGCTTTTCAAACTGAGTTCTCCGCAGGGTGGGAGGTGGAGATAATTAACGGCTGATGATCCACAGCCTTCGTCTCTTGCGCGCTTCATCACTGCATCTTTCCTTACCAATCACACCGGATGGGGAATGTTGACGGTATAAACTAAGCTCTGACTCAATCACTATCTTATTTTCCTTTTCTTGACAGCGCTAATGACAATTGGAGGGGCTGTTTAAACAGTTTTGCTGGCAGAAGCACCCATGGTAAAGCATGCAGATAGACGACTTCAGTAGTTCGCCTACCTGACACAGAACCTGCCTTTCTGGCTAAGAATATGTTTTACATAAGTGAAAGTGTTTCTGTACAGGTTTGAGCCGAATGTGAAGGCTGCATCACTGGTGCTGAATTGGGAAGGTGTACAGCACCCGCTAGGGTACAAGCAAAATTTTCATACAATAAAATAAGTATTGTGCAATCCTACATGAGGCGCCAGAGATGTCTGATCAATTGATCTAAATTACAGAACTTGAAAAGCTGGCTGTTAGAAGACCGAATACCGCGGCAGAGCTGGAAGCCAGACAGGATGACTTAAAATTCTACCTCAACCCACAATGACTAGGACTACAGGCAAATTAGTAGAAATGCTATCAGAGTCAAAGCATAACATGCAAGTTTGTTCTTTGTAGAAGATCTAAAATATATTGAAATACACATTCAGGCAGTTGTCCAGTTGAGAACATCCAACTTAAGAACAAGTCATACTGACAAACACACTTCCCTAAATCTGAAAAATCAGAACATCTGAAAAAATTTAGATTCAGAATAAAAGTTCATAACAACAAACACATTCACTACTTTGACACTTGAGGAACCGTTGTGCAATTTCAGGGGTTCATTGCCTCGAGTATTGTACCCTAGGTTTATTACTGTACTACTTTTATTATTATTATTATTATTATTGTTATGTGCCATATAATTTTTTCGAGACCTACAAACTGGACTTAAAAGACAGACAAAGGGAATGGATCTCATTTGTACCTTGTAGACTGCCTGTATATAGATCTGTATATAGAGGTCCCTGCCCTCGCATATCCACTGCGGATTAAGCCTTGAAACGTGAATGAAATCATGTCAGTAATGTAATTATGATACATCAGCAAACTGAGTGATACGGCAGTAACCCCATCTGTAAACCACACAATCTGCGGGGGCAGAACATGAGTCACATGGTGAGACTCTTTCTGTCTAACTCATTAGGCCCCCAAGGAGTCACTGCTGGAATCTTCCTAGTCATCCATGGGAGATTGTCATAGCTTCCAAGACCCTGTGTCAGCTAGTAGAAAGCAGCTGTGTAGAAAGAGAGAAATGCAGCAGGCAGGCAAATGGACCGCAAAGCCTTTTCCATTGTATTCTTCTGTTTCCAGGAGCAGCCCGTCACAAGTTAACCAGGTCCAGATAATTGATGGTGAGTTGCTCACTGCCCAGCCCCACACCGTCCCATTGTCACTTAAAAACCAGCTAATATACCCTTTTACAAAGCACAATGGGAAAGACGCTCTATGCTCTGACACACTATGGAGTTTGAGCTGCAAATAACACACACCCATATACTGGGAGTACATTTATGGAAAGACTAAGCTTGGAAAAGTATTATGAAACAGAAGAACATATGGGCTGATGTTCCACATTACTGCATTGTCCATTACTCATAATTGCTATTTTTGTGCATGTACAAGTTTCCAGTTCAATTTCTACATAAATGTACAGTGTACATATGTGTAAGGAAAGGTTTTTCCATCTTCATCAGGATTGTGCTTAAAAGGGAAATATGATATGAAGGAAAATAGTATAAAAAGATAAATGAAATATTGTGATTGAAATTGCAAAATAAAATGATGATATCCCCATAAGACAGTGAACAGGTATATGCAAAATAAAATATGAAGATTAGTATAAAATGCATGTAGTCGCACGTAGTTAATGGGAGTCCTCACTTAGTCCCCCAGTTTAAATTTCTGTACATCCACTGGAGCCAGAGCTTGCCTGAGCTTGTCAGAGAGGCATGGAAGCTACTGCTAAGTATAGTGAGTGGACAATAGGATCCCATGCAAGCTGTCAGGATGCTGGACCTACAGCGTGTGCAACAGGCTGCAGCCATTCACCACTTGTACAAGCATTCGTGGACCACAGCTGTCAAAATCTGCATCTGAAATCTGCAGTTCTCCTGTAAGGAGCTTCATAATACATCAATAGAAAAAAACCCCATAAATATAACACTCTATTTCCATTGTATTTCTTTTGAATAATTGCAAAAGTAATTTATGCAGAACTGTAATTAATTACTGAAGTGGTCATTGACTTTAAGGGTTCTTTGACTTGTATATAATCATACTGTAAATAAACCGTAAGTGTGAAGATGTGATGTGTAATCCTAAATTATGATTAATTATCATTAAAATAGTAAATTATCATTGCAAATGGAAAATACACATTTCACAAACATAAAATGCAACATGCGGCGAGTACATGGTTGTTCAGAACCAGTGCTTAGTGCAAGCAAACCGATAAGATTTCAGTGATCAGCGTAAAACAAGTAAAATAATACTATATAAATAAGCTATTAAAATAAAGTGATTTGTATTTAAATATTAAACTTGTAAGACTTTCTACAGTAATGCACACAAGAACAAGTCAGTGTGAACTGAATTAACCAGTCAGTGTGAACTGAATTAACCGGTCAATGTGAACTGAATGAACCAGTCAGTGTGAACTGAATTACCCTGTCAGTGTGAACTGAATTAACCAGTCAATGTAAAATGAATGAACTAGTCAGTGTGAACTGAATTACCCTGTCAGTCTGAACTGAATTAACCAGTCAATATGAACTGAAAGAACCAGTCAGTGAGAACTGAATTAACCAGTCAATGTGAACTGAATGAACCAGTCAGTGTGAACTGAATTACCCTGTCAGTCTGAACTGAATTAACCAGTCAATATGAACTGAAAGAACCAGTCAGTGAGAACTGAATTAACCAGTCAATATGAACTGAATGAACCAGTCAGTGTGAACTGAATTAACCAGTCTTCCACATGTGGACGGAAACTGTGTATGGTGATGCAACCCAACTTACAGATAACAACTGCGAGACATGAACTGCAGCCCCAGAGCCGCGAGTCAACAGTTCTGAGTCACGGCCTGACCCTTATTTATCTGTTTATTTATTCATTTATTCATACAGAGTTAATATAACGCTTTATTCATTTCTGATGCATCACAAATTTATACAGCTGCAAATGACTCTTTAAAACCTTTGAGAGTAGTTCTGTGTTTACAGCTGAAAAGTACTTCAGGCTGTCAATATCACTTTTCTTGTACTTTCCCGTTTTGAGAAGGGAGGTGGATAAAGGAGACATCCGGAACAATTCTCAGAATTTTTATGTACTGTATCTGTTGAGGCGATGTGAACCTTTTGGGCAGAATGCCCATCCCAGAAGGCACACCTGTGTTCTAGGGCACACTGAAGCATAGAAATGCCACAAGTTAAACACTGGGAAATACACATAGGCATCTATCTATCTATCTGTCTGTCTGTCTGTCTGTCTGTCTGTCTGATTTTTATTTACAATTGCTGTCGTTTTTTTTTTGACTTTAGGGTGAAGAATGAATGTTTCTTTGCTTTACTGTGAGTTCTGTAGACTGTGTTTTCTTATTTCTTTCTGTGACTCCAATGCATCATTATGATCAAAACCAACTTCTGAAATTACATGACTAAATTGCATACTGGACATCCCTGCTCTTGCAAGTTATCTCCAGATTGTTTAGTATAAATAATAGAATAATAGAATTGTTATTTAGATAAACAGGAGTGCTTTGATGCTGTTAAGGCTCAATTATATAACATAGTTTTAGGTTCTTGTAGGAATTAAAATTCATTGAGTAACGATATTCATGTGTAGGGTTCTGTTATATATTATGCTAGAAATATGCGTGTAGAGTTTACTGTCAGCATGCATTTCAGCAATTTCCACCATCTGTACTGAAATTTAAATAAAATATTGAATCCACATTTCCCATAGTCCATAACCTGGATTTATTTGGCTTAAGAAGTAATGTAGTCTAACCAGCATGGTGCCTCAGTAGGTCGCATTGTTTTCTCACACCTCTAGCACTGTGGGTTCAAATCCTACCTATGCATCATGTGCGTGTATAGAGCTTGCATTCTCTGCCAGTGTTGTGCAGTTTTCCTCTGGGGACTCCACAGCACAAAGATATGCAGTTTCTGGCAATATGTGGTGAGGATACATGGTCAGAAGAGTGTTTCCCAACCCAGTCCTCTGGGACCCTTCGATGGTCCACGTTTATCCTACTGGGAGCAGGAAGGGAGCAGAAATGCGGACTGTCTTGCAGGGAGCTGGGTGGGAGCAAAAGTGCGAACTGTCTGGCAGGGAGCTGGGAGGGAGCAGAAATGCGGACTGTCTGGCAAAGAGCTGGGAGGGAACAAAAGTGCGGACTGTCTGGCAGGGAGCTGGGAGGGAGCAGAAATGCGGACTGTCTGGCAGAGAGCTGGGAGGGAGCAAAAGTGCGGACTGTCTGGCAGGGAGCTGGGAGGGAGCAGAAATGCGGACTGTCTGGCAGAGAGCTGGGAGGGAACAAAAGTGCGGACTGTCTGGCAGGGAGCTGGGAGGGAGCAAAAGTGCGGACTGTATGGCAGGGAGCTGGGAGGGAGCAAGTTAGTGGACTATCCTCAAGGACTGAGTTGGGAAACATTGCGTTAATATATTATTGGATGGATGGACGAACACTTATTTCCAGATCGAGATGTTACAAACAAAATGAAGAAAACTATTCTACATAATACATAAAATATTAAGATAAAACTAATTAGCTATATTTTACAAATATTGTATTATATACCTCTCTCACACCTGGGACATACCTGGTCTGATGTGGCATGACAATATATTTTTTTGAACATACTGTAGGTGAATGTGTGGTAACAATCTGTATGTGAGGTCTTTTTACATCATTTTGCACTGCCACACAACAAGATTGAAACTGCATGGAAAAACTTGTTTTATTTACTTCCAGTGATTGCGAAAGTACAAGATAGTACTCCTCAGAGCAGGCATTCCCACCCACCATGTCAGGTTTCAGCCCCAGTGAAGCCATCCGGAGTTGCGGCTGCTGACTGGATGGGCGTCTCCTGGGCCAGGTGAATCGGATGTGGGCTCGGATGTGGAGAACTGGAGAAAACTGCAGGGAGCCGAGGAATGGGGACCAGGGAATGGGGACCAGGAAATGTGGATGAACCAAAAAAGCAAGAAAACCAGAATTGTCCTAAAACCAGGTTCTATAACTGCCGAAATGCCAGCGGTGGAAATTTCAGGTCCAGGAAGTAAAAGTCCAGGCCAAGATTTTGTTTCAAGCAACCAGTTACATACAGTACTCTGTAACTGTGACTCTTCATACTCAACTGGTTAGTTGAAACCAAATCCTGGTCTGGATTTATACTTTATGGACCGGAAATATCCAGCTCTGCTTAAGACCGCAAACTCAAAAAACAAAAATGTAGGATAACAAAAGCCATGAGCCCACTAACAAGACACTGACCAACCAGAACTTTGAACAAGACACTACGTGAAGAACAGCAGAGACAGAGACGAAACATCAACAACTAGAACAAAAACGCAATTTTAAAACATTAACAAAATAAGCAGCCAAAAATGTGAAAACCCCAAATCAAGGCCAGCTTAGTGCTGAGCTTTACACTGAAAGCTACTAATCCTCAACAGAAGCTCGCAAAACACCTCGGATCGGTGAAACTTCCAGGTCAAAGAAAAGTTACATGAATCTTGCTCAATGCTGCAATCAAAGCAATGGTTCACGTGTAAAATGCCGGATCATTTATAGGCAATGAACCAAGTAAGTAAGTCAAAAAATTCAATAGCACATTTCTGTGATGCAGCAATTCAACATGCTGCTCTATTCATGCATGATGTTATTCTGAGAGATCTTGTCAATCAGAGCTCAGGGTCTTGTGTGGAACAGAATCGCTGGTTTTGTTCGGAGACATTAAAGAAGATGTGAATTTGGTTTTTGGAAATACCTGGTAAAATTATGGGTATTAGCGATGAAAAAAAGCTTGCTTTGTAAATATTAGGGACGGGCATTTCCATAACTGAGGCCGATATAATCTGCAGTTCGATGCATTGCCAATGCATTAAATATACATACGAAGCAACTACTAATGCAATAGCATATGATTCACCCCTATTGGGATGCAGTGCGATTGGGCACAGTTTGATTCAACGGAATACGATTCAATGCAAAAGAATATGATGCTATGCAATTCAATATGGTACAGATACAGTAACAATTCAGTGAGGGGGAATATATCTAAATATATAATTACTGATCAAAAATTATTGGTCAAAGGAATAAAGGTATATGGTCTCTACTAATAATCATATACTTAAAAAAAATCTGATTTTACTGATGCAAAGATGGTAGAAACAATGCATCCTGAGGTCATCCTAAATTGTATTTTTTAATTGGGGTAATTGCAATGTGAATTTGTATGCCTGTGCACTGATGTGAATCGGTGAATCCTACATTTCCTCGTAAATATGTAAATATAATAATATTCTATCCACCTGATCTCTAGCAGGGTGTATTACCACTGCTACTACTACAAAATTATTATTATTATTATTATTATTATTATTATTGATAGTAGTACATCTGATATAAAACACACAAATTATTACTTTCAGAAAAAATCAGCAGTGTGCAAAATCATGCGCACGTCAGTGAACATCACCCTCATGATCATGTAGGGCTGTCCCCAATAGTGACTAAAAAGAAACAAAAGCAACTGTGTAGAAATCCAGCTGTGTGACCGTGCATCAGGGATAATCTTCAGCCTCGTGTATCTCTCACCACATGGACATATTTGCGGTTCCCACTGGGAGCATGATATTAATCAGCATCTTCACAGACAGGAAAGCAAGTGGCTTATGGCTCTCCAGTACATGAAAAATGCCCCCCTTAAACACTCACTTAACTCCCAATTCATTCAACATTTTTAATCAATAAAACAACAAATAGGACTTAAGTCAGGACATTTTTGAGAATGATAGTAGAACTAAAAATAAGAAGAATAATCATAAGAATTCATAATAATAAAAGACTGGTTCAGGGTAGCATTTTAGCATCACCTTCCCAGGTGCCCCATATTCCCAGGTGCCTCACATCCCAAGGTGCCTCACATCCCCACGGTACCCCACATGCCCAGGTGCCACACATGCCCAGGTACCTCACATCCCGAGGTACCCCACATGCCCAGGTGCCACACATGCCCAGGTACCTCACATCCCGAGGTACCCTACATGCCCAGGTACCTCACATCCCGAGGTGCCCCACATGCCCAGGTACCTCACATCTCTAGGTGCCTCACATCCCCGTGATACCCCACATTCCCAGGTGCCTCACATCCCCAGGCGCCTCACATCCACAGGTGCCTCACATCTCCAGGTGCCTCACATTCCCATGGTATCCCACATCCCCAGGTGCCCCACATCCCCAGGTGAATTCATAATATGAATTAGAATTCATAATAATAAAAGACTGGTTCTTATTCACTCTGTGTGGGGACCCTGTTTCAATGACCTCCTTGTCCTGTGCAGTTTTCCCTTTTGCAGGCCAATAATTGGCAGTTTCCTGGCATCTCTAGATTGCCCCTAGTGTTTGTCCTGCAATGGACTGGCACTGGTCTATAGTGGACTCTATCCTGGTGCCTTGTGCCATCAAAAAAACTAAAGTATGTCTCATGATGTCCCATAACCACTAACCCTAAGCCTAACCCTAACCCTAAGCCTAACCTTAACCACAAAAATGGAATGTCGTGAAATGTCATTTTGTATGTCTAATACAAATACATTAATGGATGGATGGTGCCCCCCCCCACACATATCCATCCATATATGTATGGATATGTGTGTGTGTGTGTGTGTGTGTGTGTGTGTGTAGCGCCATCCATCCATAGCTTACATATTTGCCTGTTTTATATAGGCTCTCTTGT
>JAABNY020000002.1:1125397-1155213 GCA_015164015.2 Brevimyrus niger | reverse complement strand
TGTGTGTGTGTGTGTGTGTGTGTAGCGCCATCCATCCATAGCTTACATATTTGCCTGTTTTATATAGGCTCTCTTGTTATGTGCATTGGTTCCCGGTATGTACTGTATCACTACGTCCCTTCTGCTACCATTGTCAAAACTGATAATTCATCATTATTTACATCCTTAAATATATTTTTACAAAAGACAAAAGAAAAAAAAGATCCATTTCAGCCTGTTTTGGGACTGTTTGTTCCAAGAGAGGTCCTGCATGCTAGACTACCAGTAATGTCAACTTCATCCGGCTTCCAAGTGGAACATCTGCGAGAAATGCCAGCACATGCCCTCATTTGCATATTTCCAATTAAATCCATGTAACAGGGCAGGAACGGAAAAACACAAGTTAACAACAGCAATTCTCATCACCTGGGCTATGTAATGAAATATTTCCTATTATTTGGGAGGGAGAGGAGGGCGACCTATCCAGATGTACAGAACCATTTTTGATCAGTTACAGATTTTCTTTACGAGCTGTTGCAGATACAACTCTTATTTGGGGTTGAACTGGCATTTAAAGCTTGTTTGGTCCCTTTGAGGAGATGTAAATGATTCCCAAAAGTGTAGCTTAAGGGGCATCAAATGAATGCTCACATATTATACAAGTTGCATGGTTCTTCTCGAATCTGAATACATAACAGTTTAATTACGTGTTAATAGCAGAACATCTTTAATTGGATACAATAGAGAAAAATAAACCTATATTTTTTTTCTACAACAGAATCAAGTATCATATAGTTCTGCTTATATGACAAGATGTATCATAATGAAAAACAAAACTTTTAGTGCCATTTTCACTTTTTTGACATAGAGGCAACATGGTGGGGGAATCGGGTGTGTTAAATTTCTTGAAATGTACCCAGCAGTTCATCAAAATCACTATAACCTTGTGTGGGACTTAAAGTCTTTTGGTAACACTTTACTTGAGGGGACACAAATAGCTTAGTTACTCAGCTACTACTTAAGAACAAATCATAATACAGATCATGCATCAACTACAGAACCATCATAATTTATTACTGATGAACAAAAACAGGATTAGTACATAACTAACACTTAGTTACTAGTTAACTAATGCATTAAACATGTGTGTACTACTATATTTGTGCCCCTTCAACAAAAGTGTTACATGTCTGTTCTTTTTCACCTGGTGTTTCACATGCGCTTTAATTTGTGAAACTGAAGTAATTTCAGGTAATTTAATGTCTGTTTTTTATGGTTTTACAGTAAAATGGCAAGAACAACAAAATAAACAAGTACAACAAAGACAATACTACTACAACTACTACTACTACTAGTAGTAGTAGTAATAATAATAATAATAACATTATAATAATTATTATCATTAATAATAATAACAATAACAATAATATTAATAAAACTTCTTCCTAAGTAATTTGTTCTCCGTACACCGTTCCTGGTCTTGTATGAAGCACAGCAAAAATTATATATATAATTGCATTTGATACTCTTACAAATGACCTCTGTTTTCATTTAAAAAAGGAATTGACCTAGTTTTTCATTGAAGCTTTCAGGGAAGAGTGTGTGACAGATAGAGACAAAGAGAGAGTGAGAAAGAAGAGTGAGACTAAGAGAAAATGAAAATAACATCGAAGTACCACAAATGGGATCACTTTAGCTTTCACCCACAGCCCCTAGCATCCCTCTTATACATTTGGACTCATGCTGTTTAATGAGTAACAGCCTTTTCTGTGGAAGGAGATGGGTTGAATTTGATTGACAGTAGGTATATACTGCAATATGCTCTGCTGGGGAAGTATGGAATGTTGGCTGCCGCTGCCGCTGACTGCCCTTGCTTGCAGGTCCATCAGATCTACAAGTTGAGTTCATGGAGGCAAATTGAATTGTCACCACTGCTGGTTTCATCTGGTTGTTACCCTTTGAATGGCAGCCGTATATATAACCTGTCCATTTGGCCACCAAGCTTATATTTTCTTCTTCTTCTTTCCCTTTCGAAACAGAGAGAAGGGAGGTTTTTTCAAGAAAGTATTAAATAAGATTTGACACAAATATTAAAAATGCTCAAACAAATATACTTCACACGTCATACTTAAAATAAACAGGTCTTTTAAAAAGACAATGCAATGTTTATCAGGAAAATCGGATTTTTGTTGGTTACCGTAACATAATTATGTAATTTAACATGATTGGCTGATATGAATCTCATCTCAGTGCACGGTGGGCTGAAAATGCATCTGTAGGCTAGTCTAAGGCCAACATGCATCTCAATGAGTAGATCTATTGTGGAGTAGAGCTACCAACATGCATTGTGAAGGAATAATAGGGAAAAAAAATTAAATAGAACCATAGCAACCATTGGGAACGAACCAAAAAATACTAACCTGTGTTAGGCATCCACCCTGCCAACACTAGGAGGAACATTAGCCAAATGCATTGATGTATGCTAACGTTATACACCTGTGTTCTAACTAGTTATCCTGGACACAGTTACGCTATTACAGTACCATCAGCATCAGACACAAGGCAGGGCTGCGCAGGATGCTAATCGATAGCATGACACATATATGACCAAACTCATACACTATAAGAAAAGTAGAGTACCTACTCAGACTGCATGTTTTTGCTCTACAGGAGAAAAAATTGAGCACCCAAGGAAGATTCAAACCCATTACATAGGGAGCAGAGGCAAGATTGTTGCCCCCCCCCCAACCCAACCCTGGAGTGGTAAAGTAACAGTGTTACCCACTAAGCCATCACGCCACACCGAATTACTCTGTATGCATTTCAAGATGGAAGCCTGACAGTATTAATTTTTCGGTAACATTTTACTTGAGGGGGCCGAAGTAACTCCAGTACAAATTATGAACAAATATAGCAATTGCTTGAAATACATGAACTCTTATGACTGATTAGTCATGTATAAACATAGGAACTGTACATAACTAACATTAGTTTCTAGTTAATTAACTATGTAAGCGTGTACTGCTACATTATTTGTGACCCCCTCAAATAAAGTGTTGCCCAGTTTTCTTTATTGCAAAAACGAAAAAGAAAATGACAGCTGACAATGGATGATCACCATTTTTAACAATGATTTTATTTTTATGTTTATAAAAGAGGTCACAGTAAAATGTTAGCATAAACTATATTGACTATATCAATAACTGACATTTTTGTTCTAAATATTTGTCAGTTATTTGGTCATCCCCTTTATGATGAAATAAATGCAGCTTATATAGTCTTATTATTGATAAAAGTGAAATACACACACTCACACACATACACACGCACACACACACGTATGCCCAACATCAAACATCCAAACTGAAAATTCTCTCTCTTTAATCTCAGTTTTCTAGCTTAGAGACAGCACATATCACAGCACATATCATTCACACCACTGTGGCATGCCGTGACATGACAGCTGATACACCCACGAGACAGTCTATTAATCTAAACCCAAGAAGTTTGTCTTTAAGATGCATCCAAAAATTGGGCCTCTCATGTCCCATTACCTGACCGCTAATGACAAACAGATCCTTCTGTTGTTAATCTGTTAATAATAAAATGCCAATAAAGACTGCATGGGGAATTCGACTATAGCACCACAGACTCATAAACCATGTGTTCTATTAGGCCCAAGAAAATAACTAAATCAAAAACAAGTCAACTGTCAACCAGATTAAAGTCTCCCAGGTTACTCAAGAAAGATCTCTGATGAGCAGCTTAATTAGGACATTTGGAACATACAGTATAGATTTACTTGGGGATTTTCACAGTCTGATTTATTCTGTATTTAATACTACTTGTTTAAATCAATAGCTCCATTTGGTCAGTAAATCAACCTGTCATTCTCAATTCAATTTGTGCACTGTCATTTTAATGTATTATTCATGTATCAGATAAATCAAGATGAAGCAGCCTAATTCCTTCAAAGTTCCTAAATATATCCACTTTTAATGAACAGAACCTTATCGTCAATCACCTAAGCTGAAATATGTCTTGCATCTTGGATCTCCATGAGATTTTCCATAGAGGACACACAGAAGCCAGTTTACACTATAGTCACAGTAGGAAAAATCCAGTGGCCTGTTCACTTTGGGTTAATTAACCAGAAGGGAACTCTGTCATTTACAGTAACAATGAAAGAAAAAAGACATTAATGGATGTCCAGAATATTACATAGTTACAACTATCAGATAGGAGTCACCCTTTCTGCTGAAATGGCTGGTTAAAAAACAGCTACAGCTGTAAAAGCAATAGAGTGTGTAAATACCATATAGGAAGAAAATAACTTCCAGAGTATTCCTCCAAATCGAAATAAAGAGAATATTCTAATGTATGACTTACCAAAAATTTTCATAAGTTATCCTCATCAGGTATTTATTGCATATTATTAATATATATTCTTGCTTGTGTTGTTAATTTTTTCTTTAAATCACTTTTGTAATTTAAAAAGATGTAAAGAGCACATATTGGGTGCATAATGGCACATTAAATACTGAATAAGTGATTTTCTTCCGTTATTGCATTTTGCTTAAAAAGTTATAAAAAGGATTTGGGGGCGGTGTGCGGCTGTGTGGGTTAGTGCATCTGACTGGAAGGTCGCCGGGTAAAATCCTGTGGTCAGCAGAGTGTTTTCACCATTGGGCCCTTGAAAAAGGCTCTTAACCTCAATTGCTCCAGGGACTGGGTGACCCTGATTCCACAATTGTGCATCACTTTGGAATAAAGCATCTGCTTAATAAATAGAACATAAATAAAGTTTAATTTCCTGGGTTAGTTGTACTTTTCTTTGTATTTACAATTTTGTTGTCCTTTTAGACTCACAAATGTATATTCATCCCTATTTTGTCTCAGTTAAAAAAAGACATATGAGCTAAAAATATATGTTTTCCAAGTTTGCATTGTGGACTAACATCCTTTCATGAGAGGAAGCCGTGCGCATCGTATAATTTTCTTGCTGAAGCCTGTTCTCACTTATTTTAATTTCCAGTGTTTATTGCGAGTTAGCACTTTAGTCTCGATTCTTTTGAAGCAAGTCAGTCTCTGAAACGGTAAACATGGTGATTTCCAAGTGCAATGGAGCTGAAAGTCTCTCAGGGCGACTTCTATGGAATTTGCCATTCATTTACTTGGCTGCATAGCGGTTTTGCACATTTTAGGTTATACAATCAAACTTGTACTGTAAGTGTTAAACTCTCAAATGGTTATTTTTGGGGGAGAGATAAAATGTATCATAATAGTGTCATAATAGTCTGGTGTTGGGGACCCAAGCTGACGTTTTTTTCTTTAATGTCAGACGAGAAAAACATACCCTCTATTATTGTTACAGTAGCTACACGGATTATGCTGTATTTGCAGTATTTTATATCCGGTGTGGTTTGTGGCCCTTTTTCATTCCTTTATTGCTCCTCACTAGGTCATCCGTTATTGCCCACTACGATCCACTCACGGTATGAATATAATGCAAACATCAATCACTGTCCCCCAGAAGACTACCCCGTAACGCCCCGGTGTGGCTAACGAACTGTGCGTAATATAATTTATGGTTCCCACTCAAAGGCAGCTCAGTACACTGGACGGGTCCTTCTGCCAACCGGCTTCACCTCTCTCGTTGTGTTATGAAGCTGCCCCCCCTCTGGGGACTCCACCACAGGCATATTAAGATTTAAAAAAAAGTAGAGGGAGAAACAGGAGGAAACACGAATGGGGAAACCGCCCAGGGGCAACGGGCTGGGTGATATCGCCCCGTCCGGCACATTTCACAGCTGGTTTGTTGACCCAAGAGGGCTCTGCTCTGACACGGGTCTTTCCAGTGGTTACACAGCCAAAGAGCAGAGCCAAGCCCAAGGCTCTGCAAACCTCTTCACTGTAATATGAGATACAGAGGAACCAATATCCCACTGTGCAGACAAGGATAGCTGAGTGTTACCGCCTTGACCATCAGTTAATTATGAGTGAGTGTGAGAGAGCTGGGCCAGGCAGCTGAACAATGGACAATCACTCCCCATATTTATCACATCCAGATGAATATCCCACCGACATGCTGTGGGCCCTGAAAATGCTTAATTTATAAATGTAATTGTTGATTTATCATTATTTCAAAGAACAATAAATTGATAGGGGAGACAATGCGATTTCTTTAGTGTGTTGTTATCCTTCTGTGCTTTCTGAAATCTGTCTACTCCGACGGTCCTCCTTGGTGCTCCAGACGCCTAATTATCTTGGCATTTATTAATTTATGTTCCATCCAGTAATGAGCATGGATTTCTACCTTTTACCAAAGGCAACACTCTGCGTTTCAGAAAACGCTCTCCAATTTTCGCCAGACAGACACTGATCTTGTGGGAATACCAGTTTACTAGGTGCTAAAAACTCCAGGGAAATGTTAGCATTTGAAAGAGAAAGCGCTCTTCGGGAATAGCATTACCATTGTCCTTGCAGTTTCAGAAAGTAATTTAAGCACAATGCAAATGAGAAGCACAAGGCATAAAAGAACATGACTGAAACATTTCTGATAATGCGTATAAAACATATATCTATATATTAAATCTGGATCATTCAGGAACCATATTTATTGGCCATATGGAGAGATTTAGCTGCTACAAAACACTAATGACTGAAAATAATACACAGCAGTGCATCCACCAAGCACATGCAATGGTATTTGCATTTATTAAATGTCAGTAGGGACAGTATTTTTTCCACACAGTATGTTACCCTTCATGCATATGTAGATGACCTTAATGCATATGTAATTTAGGGCATTGTGATTGCAAGTCACAGAATGTGGACACGGCAGTGAAAAATAACCTAATATTATTACATCTTAATACACATGATCAAAAGTAGGAAAGGAAGAGTGACTATTATTTTAAGACATTTGAAAATCAGTTTGTAACTATTGCCCTCAGGTGAGAGTATATATTTTGCATGGTTACAGGATATTAAAATAATGGGGGGAATCATATTATTGGTACTGTTAAACACATGTTACAAATAGAAAATTACACCGAATTTGACTTTAAGCTCCATAGTCTTATTGAGATTTTGACTTGTTTTGTGCATTTTCCTTCCTTGATTTTTATGCTTTACATGAAAATGTCTGCTACATGTCAGAAATTGTTGATAACCACATTCGTTAAACATCTGTGCCATTCAAGGCAGGGCCTACGTCCGCATCTGACTAAATACGGGCCGCAGTCTTTCAGCGTTTAAATTATTCTCCGTGGCGTCTACACCAACGGATTTTTGTTATTATCACCATTTTCGCTCTTCATGACTTCGGCGTTTGCCAGTGAATAACCTCCATTATACTTTGTTTGGAGCAGATGCAATTCTTAAAAAGGGTAATGAATCTCTTAGCTGACGTCTTCACAACGGCAGCATAGCAGTCGGTCTTCGAGCTCGTCGGGAACAGCTGTGGGCCCGGCGACTGAAAAGGAACACACCAGAAGCTTGGACGCGAAGCGGCTTCCTCACCTCCATCCTCGCCACTGTGGCAAAGTCTGACATTTTGAGATTACGGGCTGCTAAGGCAGAGCCTGCTGGTTTGTGGGGAAAAAAAATGGGGGGGGGGGGGGTGTTTACAACAGTGCGCAGACAACGATAAAATGACGGCAGCATAAAGAACATCCACCGCAAAGTCAAGAGAAAAAAAGGGATGATGGAAAGAAGGAATAGGGGGGAAGGATCAACGCTTAGTTGAGATAAACATTGTGTGGGTAAAATGTCTGATACTTAAACATGCATAACTAGAAATAATTCATGTTTATTTAATTAAATTGAATAATGTCCCAGCAAATATCTGGCTTGCTTTAAAACCCCATGGCTCAGCATCCATAAATTGAAACATCAAATAAAAATTCACGGGAATAAATGAGATAAGCAGGGGGAGTGTGAGCAAGTAGTAATAGGAATTTACAGCCCCTGCTATCCAGATTATTCCTCATGTGCCGTCGTTGGCATAAGTCACGTCTCCCTCTGTGGTGTGAAATTGGGCACGAGGCTTGAGGCTCGCCGTGTCTCCAGGGACTCGACACCAGGGAGAAGAAATTCCCTCATAGGACACATAATGAACGTTTCAGAAACGCTAACCTTCCTCTTGGCCATATCTAAAATAGTACTTAATTTTTCCAGCATGTGACAATAATACAGAGAACACAAATTAACAAAACACAACTGTTTATGCTAATGATGCGATATCGGCAAAATGTAAGACCGTTATTTAATTTGCATTTGTTTAACTTTAACTGGAAAAGACAACTACTGTATATAGCCATAAACGAGAAGGAGATAAGGAGCTTTCATAAATGATTTGTATAGCGACGGCTTTGAATAACTTCACATATAAAATTAGTATTAAACTGTATTCCAGGCAGGAAATCAAACAAGTGTGACAATCTGATGTTCAATTGATTTATTTATTTCTGGTAAATGGATTTTTTCTATTGACCTACTTTTAATTAACATTCGACAATGCAACCTAATTTTTGTTTAAAATCTAATTTAAACAGTTTGGGTTCTACACAAACTTTCACCATATCGCAAGTAGAACTGAAACTTTCTTGGACAGCTTCCTCCCAGTGATATATTGTTGGTTCCGTGTTCAGTTTTTGAAGCTGAGAACCTCACATTCTTATAGGTCTGGGGAAAAAAATGTGGCGAGATGCAAGTTCCAGGCCAGATCCTTCTTCACCCGTAAATCCAAGTCCAAAGTGAGACGTGGGACATGTGTAGGACCATGTCTTAGGCAATTAAGTGTGCTGAGTGAGCTGAATTAAACAGAGAGCTATGTCTACCGTCAGCCAGTCTCATGTTCAGGGTTTGTAACTAAGGATCTAGTCGTTTTGTACGTTAGGCGGTCTAAACGCCGCATAAATACTCGCAGCTGTTAAACAGCATTCGGTTGCAATGTGTGCTGATTAGATCAATAGCTGCAGGTCTGTTTATTTAACCGAATCTTGTGTACAGCTCAAGAATGATACAAAGAGACGAAAGTGCTGCAGTGTATTTTCAAAGACCTTATAGGCGGGAAATGGGAGGCGGTGTAGCGGTTAAGGAAATAATGTGAACGGTTTTGGCAAATATCAAGCTGTACGTCGCAAATAAAAAAAGAAAAAGAAATAATTTATGTAACAAAATGTCGAGCTGTGTAATTAGCTTTTGATAAATGCGTTTGCCAAGCAAAGGAATAATGTAAGGCTAGGAAAAAAAACTTGAGTATAGCCAAACATTTTACTGTTAAACAAGAGGGATTTTGCAGGCCTACTGAAATAATTTTTTTTTAAAGAGTGAAACCTGGATCACGACCAGCACGCTACTGCTGAAATGCGAACATAGAAAGACAAATGACTTTTCCAGCCCTATAAATTAAACGGTATACTTTTGATGAGTAAATACATCCTTAAAATGTTACCCATTTAGAGCAGAGCATTCAGAGCGGTGCTGTTTCTTTTTAATGACTGAAATGTTCCCGTATTTAAAAGTGAGAAATGAGGTCTGCTTTTAAAACGGGACCTGTCTAGTGGTAGCTGGACTGTGGTTGGCTGGGACTGGAGTCCCAGGGAGAGGATCTCAGGAAACACAGCAATGACATGTCTGGGCATTTTACCTCGAGTGATTAATTATACCGTGAGCCCTGCGATTCAGTCACTTTTTGCAATTATTCAGTCCCTTTCCTAGCCATGCTGAAACACTTAGCTTGTTCCTTCAGGTCTGCAGACCAGGCCGGACTTAGCGACCACATATACATGAAAAGAAACATTTTTATCATGAATAATCAAGTATTTTTTTTGTCTCTGGAATGTTTCAATCAATTTGGTGCCATATTTTAACATATTCTCTAAAATACACTTTGTGCTTAATATGGCAAATTCATCCAGCTTCGTATTTGTGAGGGATTTCGGTTTTTTTTCATGGGTAAGTTTAATGCAATGACTCAAAAGCAGTCGTTTATTCCTGAAATTATCCAGCACTTTGTTTGAACAAACAAATATGACTGGTTGTGATTATGGGGACCTGACTGTACAACAATTCAGGGAGATTCTGGGTCTATATACTGTGTCAGGCCTGCTTCTCTCATTCCTACCAGACACTAAACTCCTTCTATTTCTCATTAATGTTTTTCCCAGGTCCCTCCATATTTTCTCATTTTTGACACCCCCCGAAACACCCAGGCCGCTAGAGAGGGGTGGTCGGGGCGATGGCCACTGCCTCACAACCGAAGGTGAACTCATCACGGCATATTAATCCAGGGTGCATGCATATCACATTGAAAGGACTAGCATTCAAATTGCATACACATAAGAGCATGCAACGATAGATATTCCTCTGTATAGCGTTATGCTATCTAGATGGTATGCAACTGCAGCCCACAAAAAGAGCAACACGGCAAACAAATTCAAGACTGCTTTCTTTAGATGGGCAGCCATCCAACATATACAGTATGCACAATCACATGCTCTCCCGAAGGCCGATTTTGCCTTTCAGTGAGTCATTCTTTCCGGGGCACACTCTCCATATGAAGTTATGCTTCACCTTTGGCTCACTCCACAACCCTGTTCGGGGACAATGGCTGTTTTGTAGTTCACAGGTAACACAAGAATGGAATCCTTACAGTGCTTTCTGCTCATTGCAGCGGATTGCCCAAGGTACAACAGATTTTTCTCAGAGTATAGAATGTCATATTTGGTTACTCCTTTATTGGAGAGGATTTTCACTGTTAGTCAGAAAGAAGGCATGCATGGGACAATTCTGTTCTGTTTTTTGTCACTAATTACCAGAAATGACATTTTACAAGCTGATGTCCTTTCCTAGTTATACTGGATTCGACGACGACGGGAATTCATCGTAACTCTGAGGCCAAGCTAAAAAGTCACCGCACTAAAATTATCTTAAATGATTTCAGAATTTCTTTTTTTCTAAGTATTAAAGGACAGCTCTACTGTAAAGGTCCACTTTTAAGGAAGAAAAGGAAGAGAAAAACAGAGCTGTTTAAAATGCCTTAAATGAACCCGAAACGTGACTTTTGAAGTTCGCAGGAAAACAAAAATAAAAGCACGCAGAAGAACGAATAGTGAAATATCAATGTGAACCGTAGGTAGCAGGTTCAACAAGGGCACTTTTTTAGCAGTTTATATTGTATCTTCTGTTTTTTTCTTCCAAGCCGTCATTCTCCCAGCATTCTTTTCTTGGCGATGTTGCCTTTTGTGTCTCACTTCCAGAAGGGGGAGGCGCCCTCCCATTCTGTGGACTTTCCCTGCTATAAAGGGTCAACAAATCCCATCCAAAGATTTCACAGTAAAAGCATTGAGCTCGGGAGGATAATTGCACATGATTACAATAATTTCTGAAGATCTGCAAGTCTACTGCTGACCGAATGTGTGTGTGTTTTGCGCACTTTCTGGACTGATGCTTCAGTGATCGGCCTGCATGTTGATGCCACAGTGAAAGACACAGTTAAAACGGCTGTTTGTTCTCTGAAGCATTAGTGCTTCCTGTGTTCCTCCTCGCAGACACTGCCTTTGTGATGTGTTATGGCATTTGATGCCACATTTGGGTATCCTCATAAGTATCACTGCTGTGTGGCATCAAGTCTAATAACAGACTTTCTTCTCTATTAGGTGAGTCCAGGATTAGTCTTTTTCTCTTGTGCGGCATTCCTGTAAAGAACAAGAACTTCCTATACTATTTATGAATAAAATTTTCACTCTTCAATATTGTAAACTCACAGCAAGCATGCAATAATATATCCCGTATTGTCTCCGTGGTGCTTCCTTATTCAAATTGTCACTGAAAGCTCTGTCCTTCCATCCCTCGTCATGGTTTTTTTTCCCCCCGAATATACTGTAGCAATTCCAGGCTGTTTAAAAAGTAATATTTTAGCGATAACAATATACTAGCGATAACAATACTTCATTTGCAATGAAACCACAAACACAGCAGTACATATTCATTTTCAGTCTGAAAAAAATGCCCAATATCAAGAATGTTAGATGTCTTAGTTTTGAGAAGTTTCCCTTTTATATTCTGTAAATGGATCGTTCGCGTTTATCGTTTTCATAATCCGAATGTTAGCATGATTCAGAAAATCTTTTCCAGCGAGAAGAGTCTTGGTGACGTAACTGATATTCCGCTGCTCTATTTCCACAGACGTATCCCCAGCGTATCGCAGATTCATCTCAAAGAGACACAGTGCTCCACTTATGGGCAGGGCGACCCTGACCAATCCTCAATGGATTTTATGCCTTTGTTCCTCCATTAAACTCCAGGATTAGAGTCAAGACATGTTATATGTTTAGGCCGTAACTAAATATTCTCCTTGCTTCCCCTGAGTTAACATCAGTGCAGCATATGGATATCATTGGCAGCCTGAAAACAGTAGTGTGTTAATCACACTGCTTACGTGTAACAGATTAATTCTCCAACCTCAGTCCAACAATAACACACTTCCCCTTACATTTCACTACTAATATGATGCTTGCTAAAAGGTAATTTTTTAAAGTTAAAATAAAGGGAAAAAAAACGTACACAGAATCTTCTCAGACAAAAGAACATGTGCTTTGTTTTGGACCCAGCAGTCAAAAATAATTCACATGTAGGCACTTTAAAGCTCTATAATCGTATATATCACAATGAATAAGAACACCTACTAAGTCAATGAAATATAGATGTGATGAGCTGCGTGGTGCGGAAATTAACTTTATGCACAGCTAACAGCATTTTGAATGAATATTTTGTTCTCATTGGTAAGGTCAAACCATATCACAATAAGCTCACTCCATCTTTAAAATGGATACCGCATAAATGGTACACAATAAATTGTAAAAGTGACATCTTTTGAATCTTCTTCATGTGGTGAGAGACAAGTAGTTCATCAACAAATGGCAGCGGTCATGCATTTACAAAAGGCAAAAGTAATGTTATGACCCCAGCCTTGACAAAATATGATCATATTTCCATATTCTTTGCGGAACCCTTTGTCTACCTTAAATTGTCTTTTTTCCACACCTGCCGGTAGGTGAAGTAGGTCGGATCGTTCAGATCGCCTTTCTCAATTTCCGAACGCCCAAGGGCGGCGAAAGCTTTCAAACAGGGCATTAGAAGGCATGATACAGGTCCAGTTACACTGATTCAAGGTGAAAACTATCAGTAATGATACCATTAAAAAAAGAAGAAAAATACCTTTGGAGAAAATGTTTTTTCTCCCCATTGGATTGTATTGTTCTGACCTCCAGGTGTTCACCTATAATTCCATCCAGTATAAGGTCATAGCGAGCTTGCTGGGTTACCCCATGAAGCACAGGGCACTGGCAGGGCTGGTGTAACCTGGGTAGGATGCCGGGGCATCACAGGACACCCATGGAGTCACTGTGCCTGCCTTCCCCTAAAAGCCCTCTTCTTAAATTAATAAAATACCTGTCATGCAAAAATTAGTGGTAACTGTAGGACTTGTTTTATTGTATATAAGCTTGAGATAAATCACTTCGAAATTTGGGGGAGGGGCTTCATAGGCTAGGAACACTAATATTAGGATAAAAGTAATTCCTATTCAGTGCCAAGGCTGAACTCTCACTTATTTCTACTGGATGTTAAGGTGCGATATCACAAAAATCTACTTCAGGCATAGCCTTTGCAGACAGACGTTTAAGATGGACTTGATTAAGGGGTGTCTCGCATGCTTTGAGCAACGCAACACATGGTACAAATTCACTGGAAATACATGCAGCTTGGCCGTTCTGTAATCCCTCAGAAATGGCTCTTTAAATATGTAACCCAAAGGCTTTCTTTCATAGGAGATTAAGGGCTGGGTATTAGATTTTCAACAGACAAAATCTGAAATTTCTTTTTACACCTCTAAAAAGACAGGGTATTAGGTCATCAGGAAAATACAAGAACAATCGTGTATGCTATTATTTTCCCTTGAACGTTCTAAAATGACAGAAGGCTCAGAACCGTTTAAAAAAGGGACAATGACAGACAACACAAAGACGGCATCACTTGTACGACAATACGCTAACGTGAACCGCTCTTCAGGTTACGACATAACCGCTGCTTAGCTATCGCCGCTACAGATATGCCTGAGACGAGGACGGCTCACTGGAGCAGGAGAGGACTGAAAGGCTGACGCATATGTAATAGGGCATGGCGCTCATTTTCTAACACGATCCCAGCCGCCTCTAAAGCCTCCTGCCAGATCGCAGCCAGTTCGCACTGGCTGATAATGAAATCTCATTTGACATTCTCGCAACACTGCTTTCCTCTGCTCCCCTTCTTCAGGAGGTCTGTGCCTCAGTAACTGTGCAGCAGAGTAACATAGTATACATTTGCAGATAGACATACACATATGTCTGTAAATGGTACCAATGTGGTATATATTTACAGTATATATACTGTATATGTCTGTATGTGTGCATGGATGTACATTTTTTTTTCTGGATGATGATGTGTGTATTCAGTACATGACACTCTTCCTCTAAAGTTAAGGGGTCTCTAAAGGCATGTGTTAGAAATATGAAACACAGACTCAGACAGAAAGAAAAAAATGTGCTCATCTGACACGACTGATTGAGTCCTTTTGAAAGACAAAGTGTGACAGAGCAATGTGCAGTTTTTGAAATCCCCAGATACAAATTTAAGAATATATGGACCCTGACATGCACTGGAATTGTTAGTATAATAAAGTTTTGACTGTACAAAGTATGCCTTCATTTTTTTCTCAGGGAAGACAATCTTCTGGTATTTGGTTACATTTCAACAAATTACATTTCAGACTACTGAATGTTTATTTCTTCCTTCTCCTTAAAATATTCCAGTCACAACCTTAGATTCTTTTTTTGTTTTTTTGTCAGTAGATTATCCCTAACCATATTAGGTGAGATGCCTGTTCGAGGAACAAGCATTAAATCTGCTGATACATCTTCATACTTGCTGTCCTCCTGATGGCTGTTACATTATGTACTGCAATGAACATAAACGGGCTTTGTGATGTTTCGATTTGCATCATCAGAAAGAACGTCTTTTTAAAAGCATTTTAACAACGTATTTCCTCTTTATCGACCCCCGGACGTTTTCTTTAGTGTGCTTAGAAATGTAAATGCGTAAGGCTATTACATGCCACACAGATAGAAAGTGAGGAAAAGGACAGGACATAAATATCTTATTATGTGCATTTCAATGCAAGAATTACACATTAATTTGACTCTCTGGCTACGGATGTGCCATTATCAATGGTAATGAGCCCCTCTTGGCCGCGTTGTTTGACATGCCGCGAAGTGGCAGCTGAAATTAAAGCAATCCAGCTGTTCATGGACGCATTGCTGCCATCTTATGATAGAAGTTTAAAGTAACTTCAAGGAGGACTCATAGCTTCAACCAGGACATCTGTTTAGGTTACCCTTTCAGACAACATTCATTGTTGGGTGGTCCTGTTCTGAATTACAGGGATTACTGCACAATAGGGACATTTTGCCTCGTGAATGAACTGGAAGCATCTGCTGGTAAAGGGGGCAAAGGAGAGAATCAGGAAGACGGACAGACAGCAGTGCATTGGTGGTGAAGAAATAATTTGTAAATGGAAGGATGATTGAAAAAACAAAAAACTGTCTGTGTTCATGATACAATTTTATCAGTTATTCCTTGGTTGGCATTGATGAAGCTGATTTCCACTAGGCCTTTTTCTTTATATAGTAATACCGAATATGCTTCCATGATTATGCCGTCACCTTGAAAATGACCATCATGATGGTGATATAGAATATAAATTGTTTACTTGTACTTTGTTTCACTACTGAATATTTGAAAGAGCTGTTGAATATTTCAAATGCATTGGAATCACTGAGCCACATTTGAATACGATTTAATAAAACATTGGTAAACATCATCAAATCCAGCTGACTTTCAAAAGCCACCAACGCTGTGGTTTGTTTACTAGAATAGATAAATAATATAACAAAACACACAGCTTTAGACAACCTCAAATTGGTTGTTTGCGATATATTTTGAATTGAACGTATCACTGTATTCAATCCACAGATCAGACCCGAACAAAATAAGAGAGGTCGCCATGTCTATCGCATCTTATGGGGCGCGCTGTGCGCTCTCATTCGTTTAGGGCCATATTCCGTTCACATTCCATGACGAGATGTTTGGAGTAGCTCGCAGGGATGATTGTAGCTTCTTGCTGTTGCCTGCTGTTGGGGGGATGGATTGGGTCCTTAAATTACAAATTGCCCCCAGGCTCTATAAAATGCAATTCCCCATGTTAACTGTCCGGCGAGTCTTCATTCGGGCATCCTGATGGAATAATTACACTGGCTCACCTCGACTGCTACAATGTTGGCTTAATGAACTGCAAAGGGTGATTCGTTGCATTTTCCGGGATCAAATTCACATTATCAAAACAGTCGCATTTACAATGCAAAATTTCAGTTTAAGGAAATGTTTTTGAAAGGCTAATTAAGTCCTTCTATCGTTTAATTTTGAATAAAATATCTGGAGAGACCAAAAACGTCTGGTACACATAAGCTTAAGGTTTAAGGCGGCCTTTTATCAAAAGAGGTTTTGTCAGTCTAATTAGCTCCCGCTTTGCCACCGTTTTCATTAATTATTATTTTTTTGACTAATCTGTGCAGAAACTGTGTGATATTCTGCATAGTGAGAATGGTGTCCCAGTAATTTGTGAAAACTCTTTAACTCTAGGGGCACAAAATAGTTTCTAATCCAATTTTAATGCACTTACTGTTTGTTTCAAGAACAATGATAGATCTGTCAGTCATGTTATGATGCCCCTTGAAGTTTCACTTTCTCAGATGTGGGGGGGTGGGGGGAGTCAGCTCTTTTCATGAGTTTGTGATTGAAGATAAACTCTAGTAGAAATAAAATAATAAAAGTAAAATCTAGCTATATAAAAATACATAATTTCTCAACTTGTGACAAACCCTATGCAATGCAAAGCATTTTTTTCAGTTTCTAGCTATTTATTTCTGCAAATATGTATTTTGAGCCAGCAACAAACAGAGAGAAAAGCAAACAGATACACAGGTTCTACTTCACATCATCTATTAAAGCATAAGATTCTGCTATAGATGGCTGGAATCAATTCAGTTACACGTGGTTCTGTACAATGCTAAAGCTTAAGCTATCTACTGATTTAAATGAGTGGAAATCATAAAATTGGAAACAAAAAAATCAATGTCGGTGATTTCAAACCAGTGCTTCTTGGTGGTACATGTATCTATGTTTTGCATACTTATATTGCAGCAGTGTCGTTAATTACACCTAAGTTTGATGCAAACACAAACACTTCAATGGGTAAACCATCAAAATGTATTACCTTTAATGCTGTTCATTTTTTAATTACCTTGCATAAATTAAACTTGCTCAATTTTCACAGCTATTAATTTCATTAGCATAACGCCAGATGCAAAACTGTTCACACCTTCAGTTACATCTAAATATACTCTGTCATTGTTGAAGAATGGCTACAGGGGAGAGTCTGGGGATTATTACGTCAAGCAATGGATGTTGGACAAAGCAGGCATATATTTATAGCACATAGAAATTCAATCAAGTAATATAGAGTTAAAGCTATATCAAAATAACTGTATATTTTATTTAAGAATTAAACTTAGGGGTTAAACTTATTCATTTATCTAATGACAAAAGAATGAGGAAAAAAACATTAATTTTAACATAAACCTTTTTTTTAAAAAAACGAAGCAGTAATATGTTCATGTTGGAAATATGTAATTTATAATATTTACAGTGGTCAAAGTCAGTGATATAATAGCATGTCATTTCGAATTTCTTGATAATATTTTATTGTTCATTAGCCCCAAATGAACACTCTTTGTTGAAATTGAAATATACCAGCAATAAAGAAGGCGTGGCCGCCACTTGTGAACAGCACACATGACTAATCATAGACATGGTCAAAAGGACATGGTTGGCATTCTAAAAAATGAGTATTAACAGCAATAACATTTGCTTCAACAGTAAAACACCAAACGGTAAATTTCACAGCACGGTTTCAAATGGAGATTACCAGGCTTACATTTGTTTGATGAAGGTCTTTTGCCCTATTTTTGCACATACTCTACTCAAGCAGCATGAAGTATTGCCGGCTGGGGAAAGAGGACACTACAGATTATTCCACTTAAGTTTTAACTTTGCAGGCCAACTTTGCAAAATGCTAAGTTGTATGAAATCATTCTTAATGTGAGTCCATCCATCCATCGATTTCTGTAACCGCTTGTGCTATTCAGGGTTGCAGGGGGTACGGAACCTATCCAGGAAGCTAGGCGCAAGGAAGGGAACAACTCAGGATGGGGTGCTAACCCATTGCAGGCCACACTCACACAGCATTCACTCACATAGCATTCACTCAAACAACATTCACTCACACACCATTCACTCACACACTATTCACTCACACACTATTCACTCACACACCATTCACTCACGCACCATTCACTCACACACCATTCACTCACACCTATGGGCAATTTGGTAACTCCGATTAACCTCCACACACATGGAGCCATGGCGACAACTCGAACCCTGGTCTCAGGGGTGTTAGGCAAAAGTGCTAACCAGGGTCATAGCTAGAGTTTGTCAATCACATTATCGATACAGTCCCCTTCATAAGTTATTTATTTATGTTTTATTAGTTTTTAACTAGTTGCGTGAAATGTTAGTTAGCCTATTTTTTATTCAGGTGAATATTTAGCTTTACATTTTATTTTTAGCTCTTAAAAAATTGCCAAGGTCTGGACCTTAGTGACCTCATAGCTAGTTACAGCCTTTGTGCTGACCACTATGCCCCCGAATGCACGCCGAAGTCATATCGGGATCATTATTCTACCCTAAAAGCAGACTGACTTTGATTGGTTAGCACATAAGACACACGGTTGGGGTACATCCCAAATGGGATGCCAGACCTTCACATAGCACATACACAGTCATACTCTATGGGCAATTAAGACATGCCAATTAGCCTAATTACATGTCTGCAGGAGGAACCTGGAGCAGCTACACACTGAGAACGTGGAAACGTCATTATGCACAAAGTGGAGGTGAGATTTGGACCCCCAGCAGTGATACCCACACTGTTACTGCCCTTTGCCAAATATTACCTTGGGAAATTTCAATGAATATATTTTTCTTATCACTATTATAGTGGGTCTTATATGTAACCTTTATTATTTTGGTGAATGACAACAAAAGCACCATCTCTAATAGCAACAACAAGAAAGTCAGACTTCTTGCAGTATAGTACATCATTACAAGCATAGTATCAACAATATGTTTCTATTGATTTACAATCATTTTCCAGATGGAATAGATAAAAGAAAATGTGAACAGCACAGAAAAATAAAAAGTTATTTCTTCATCCTTACAAAGGCATTAGTATTCCTGTAAAACAAGATTCTCAACTAGTCAAAATAACAAAGGCAATTTTAACCAACAAAAAGATTAACAGCAAAAGGCATCAATAGACCTATATAATTGTTTCAAGGTTTATGTAACATGGGAATATCAGATACCCAAGAAAAGACTTCCTTAAAAAAAAAAACATTCACCTCACCAGAAGAGAACATTTTGAACATATTGCTACCTCAGGAAATTCAAGTCAAGTGGCCTTTATTGTCCTACCATCTATATAAAGGTATATAGTGGCTCCAAGTAACATTCCCCAGGACCACAGGGTGACATACAGACAGACAGCGAGTGACAAGGGGAGGGTTTCAACAATATTTTAAGTTCAAAAACACAGGGCTGTGGACACAAGGGTTATATAGAGTGCCATGTGTATTTAAAGAATAATAAATAATACTGCAGTGTAATGGTGGTGGTGGTGGGGGGGGGTAAATATCTATCTGACTATCTGTGTGCTTTTCAGACTTTTACTTGCACAAAAATGTTCTGAGGGCAGAAGGAAAAACAAATGGTTCAGAGAAATAACCAATGAAATTTTAAAGGAGGTGGGTCCCAACAACTAGTGGAGGCGGGACCAAGATATCTGATTGGTTGGTCCTGCATCCTCTGGTTGCTCGCATCTACCTGTTTTACAGTCTGATTGGTCATCAGTTTTCCTTCTGCCCTCAGAACATTTTTGTTCAAGTAAAACTCCCACGAGCCATCTGTACATGGTGGTAAAGTATTCTCAGGAATGGGTGGGGGGCAAGGTGGGCAGCAGAGTGTAGAATGTTACGTAATTATGATCATTACTGATCATCAAAAAGCATTCGCGAGCACTGTTTCCCAGTGAGTGGCTTGACCGATTACGTTCCCTTACCTGTGATTTATAATTTCTTTTGAGTAAGGTATCATGGCGGCTCAGAGGGTGAAGTGGTTGCTGTGTGTTTAATTTCCATGCTCTGTCCAACAGTTTCCTCCTGCTATCCCAAGAGATGCATTCAGGCTAAAGGGTGTTTTTAAGTTGCCGGTGGAGTATTTGTGTGCTTATGCCCTGGGGTGGACCGGCCCTGGGGTATAACCCAGCTTGTGCCCTATGTTGTCTGGGATGGCTTTCAGCCCTTAGAGCACTGCACGGGAAGCTCTTACATCCTTATTTAATTAAATTAGTTTAATACAAACACATATTTTTTTTAGCAGGAACCCAGCCAGGTAGTATTGGACAGTTATACCTTTGGTGGGGCATTTAATGTTTGGGTTTACTGGACTTAAAAGTCATTCCAGAATAAAAGATAATAGTAATAATGAAATAAATAAAAATGTAGGTATTTTTCTGATCTTTCCATTAGTGGAAGAATTTTTTCGCCATGTTTTTTTCATTAAATACCTGGGGGGGGGCATTAAAGGGTAAAAAACTAGAGTATACAGATACCCTACACTCTTCTCTTCTCCTTTCTAAACATAGCCATCCCTCTGAGAAATAAAAGTTCACCCAGGAAAATGAAGCCACCATCATTTACTTTACAGCTCGCCTATCCCTGTGTGCCTGTCTTCAGAGAGGACATCTAGAAAGGCAGATCGACTTTCTAAAATACACATGGCCAGCTCTCATCGCCTTGCCGGCCAATAAGACCCTGAGAAACATACAAATTGAGCAATCAGTAGGTTATTTCTGTCATTATGGTAATATACCTTTAACATACAGTTACAGCTGCATTCATTTTCTGTTAACCGCGTCACATTCCAAAGCATGGCCGATGAAGAAAAAAAAAACGAACGCCTGATTTTGGAGACTTTCCGTTTGCTTATTTCAGGTCTGATCACAAGTTTGTAAATGTTGAAACTGTGAGATTTAAAACAGTAGTTCGATTTACCGATTTTCAGAATGTGATTGATTTATGACACTTTTCATTATCAAAGGCAGTGAACCTTTGAAAGCGAGCAAAAGTTTTTGCTTTGTTTCCTTTGCCCTGATGACTTGGCTGAATTTTTATTCTGCAGGCAGTGGGAAATTATGACTTGGATAATGTGTTTGGGGCCTCTAATCTTCTAGAGGATGCATGAGAAAGAGGAAAATGAAATGTGTCAGTAGTAAATAATATATGTGTGTATGGCCATGCTTCAAGCCTCTTATGTGTTTTCCGCCTCAGTGACATTCACTGCAGTCTCAGAATTATCATGCTGCAGTCAAACCCGTGGCATCATAGGAGAGCCATGCTACTCTGTAACACTGGTGATGCTGTGAAGGATTTCTCTTTCACACGTAGTAAAGAGAGCTGCAGATCACGGAGGGCATGCGAAGATGGTCACATTTTTGCCGACAGCTCTGACGGTTTGCGATCAGGCTTTTCTCATTCCCTTTGCAGGGATACGGAGTGTCCTCGGTTTTACTAAAATCTGAAATGTGAGCTCCGGAATAGCAAACGCATATTTGACCATCACTTTAGATTTTGGACCAAAATAGCTGTTTTATATCAGCAGGTGATTTGGGGGGAAAAAAGTGATGGAGGAGTGGACTGAATTTATTTTTGAATTTTCAATGCATGGAATCAGGATGCGGAAATGACATCATAGCAAATTGACGGAAGGAGTGCATGGAAATGATGCAGAATCTGATGAAGGCGAGCGATTCATCAGCTAATTTTGACTCCGTCAGTTTCGCCTTGCGTATATTTACCAGTACAGCTTTAGTGTAATGGGTTTTTAAACTGTTCACATTCTTGTGGTTTCCTGTGTGTCTTTGATACTGTGGTTTGGGTTGGGTGATTTTTCTTTTTTTGCCTATATTAATGCCTTGGGTTCTCTCTGCCGCTCACCTGACCCCGCTTGGATCAACCACACTGCCTTTGGTGTTTCCCGTTCAGCCTGGCACTGGATTTCAACCCAACTGACTCACCTGTATACATTTCAGTCAGCCACCGCAGTCATGTCAGCATTGAGTACTCAAACTGTCAAAGAAGAAAAATCTGACAGGCCTGAAGTGCATGTATGCCAGTGTCAGTGTTCATTGTTTTACACTGTTAATAAAGTTTCTTCAAAAAAAGGAAGAAACATTGACAACAGTCTATTGTGCTTCCTTGATAGAAAATTATCTAATTTGAGATAAGCAAACCTTTTAATTGTTTATTTTTGGTCCTGCAATTTTCCTAATAGACTGCTGGGTCGTCCATTGAGAGAAACTGCATTTTCCTGTATAGAGGTACCCATGGCAGCTGTAAGTCTGATTTGATTAGAATCCAAATCAAAATCAACGTCACATTTGTCAAGCACGTCAGAGTATACATGACATTTGTGTGATGCGTTTGCTGCTGCTCAGCACAAAATGCATGATACGTTTAACAAATTCCCCACGCGGTGCTCCAACAGGTATGACAAGTTGAGATATAGTTCAATGCATGGTTTCGGCGATAAACTGCACGCAAGTAAAAATGCAGAAAAGGCAGAAAAGATTAGGTGGGATGATTAGGGAAATGTAAGGAGGTTGCAATTATTCTAGACTTGCGTTTTAAATCAGGAAGTCAATGGACCGGTAACATGTTCCTGAAATAATGCGCCGGAAAAGGTGAGATTCTGGAAGGGAGACGCTGGCAGCAGTGCTGTTCAAACGTTTCCCAACCCTGCAGTAGTGTGAGTCCTCACTGCAGGGGAGATTGCATCTGCTGACCTCCTGTGCAGATGTTGTAACAAGTTTACCCCTGGAGCAGGAACATTCTGTGCCAAGAGAATGATGGAAAATTTGATATTGCTTATAATTATTACTTTATGGAACTATGCTACGATGGGCCTGGTGAATATATCCCCATTGTGCTTTTCTCAAGGTGGTTGTGATATTCCAATGCCAGATGAGTGTGCTACAGATAGTGGTCCTAAGGGACTTGACCACAGCGAGAGTTTCAGGTATTGATGTATTTGGTGCAGTCAGTTATCATTTTTGCTGTTCAGATGGATCTTGCACCTCTCTGGTAAGACCCAAGGCTATACACTTTACCCCTAGCATTGACACACAGCAGCCCGTACCCAAGTTTACTCGTCCATGCATATCTTCATTGACACTCTTTCTTCAAAGGCAGATAAAGAGTCATTTGTTTACTTGAACTTCTCTCCATTTTGGACTATACCAGAGGGGTTGCAACATCACAAGTGATTATCCAGTTAGAGTACATAAGTACCTTGCTGGAAATGAACCTGGAACAAAAATCTTTACACTGTAGAGTGCCGCAGAAAAATATAACGGACAACAGTACGATTTTTGTGTCATTAATTTCTCGATTTATGGCTGTGCGTTTGTAAATAAAATTTGTAAAGTGTGGTCTGGTTCCTATTTGTTTTTTTTATTAATGAAGGGCGTCTTCCTTGCTCGATGGGACTTCAGTCCTGCTTCTATGAGCCTGATTTGAACTGTCCTATCAGTGCATTTCACACTTTCATTTAATGCTTCCTATTCCTTTCGAAGGTCACTTGATGTCATTCTACAATTCATGAGAAGCTGTCGGATAAGTCACCTCCGTCCTTTACCTGGCTGGATTCTGGTCGTTCCCAGGGTCACCCGCTTCACCTTATTCTTGTGTACTGGTGTCTTAGAAATTTTGAACCTGGAAGCAACCTTCTGCTCAGCATAGCTTTCTGCCAGCAGAACCACAATTAAACCAGGATTTAAAAATGCAGATTTGTTTAAAAATCTCTTTTAATTTTTTTCCATATTTTTTTTTCTTTTCAAGTGATAGAGAATTTTAGAAATTCTGATCCACCGAACAGCATGGTTTTAGATGAGCTAGGAGCCTGTGTGCCACACAGGGAGAGCCTGCAAATTGATCTGTGATCAGGACACAAACCGCAAACCCTGTTCACAGAACAATTTCCCAAAACCCAAATCCTGTGCTCAGGACAGTTGACATCTGTAAAATGATTGACCATTGATTGGTCTGATAGTCAATGATGCAACAAGAAGTCATGTTCATGTTCTTCAGAGCCACACATAGTAGCTTTTTCAGGATTTGATTGTGAATGGCAATAATTTGCATGCCTGTATTATTCAGGATTACTTGTTGGCTAAGATGTGACAAAGGGAAACATGCATTTGGACATTTTCACTTCATATAAGTTTGAACAATTTTAATAAAGTTTTTTTTTTTTACTTTTTTAACAGTACAAACATTCTCATTTTGCTTTTACATGTTTCTGATGTTTGATTTTTTTTTTCTGGTGATATTATGTTGCTGACTTATTTGTGTGAGGTTTGTTGAATGAAAATTGAGAGCTGTTGTGTTCAAGCGAGGGTATGTGCAGATTAAAGTTTCGGTTGAGAGGCAAAAATTTTACTTGTTCCAAGCACTCTGCAGGTAAGCATTCCGCGGAATCTTTTTGTAAAGTTTTAATGATTCAGACATATTTTTGGATGCCAGTACCTCCAGAAAGTACATAAGGTTAAAATCACCCACAACAGGAACCGGTGACTTATTTTCCAGTTGTGAAATTTGATCAACCAGCAGCTGTTGCATGGTGCGTTGCATTTTGCGTGAGGGGAAAAATATATTCCAGTGTGAATAATGGAAGAAATTCTCTAGGTGAATAAAAGGGTTTTTACAGTTTATATACGACGATTCCCGGTTGCTGGCGTGTTTTTATGGAGGAAGACAGAGACGGAAGAGAGCTGTCATTACACCAGAGCTTGTTTACAATAAAGCGCACATCACCGGCAATTTATTTGTATGCTGGAGCCCTTGTCTCAGTCAGCTCAGAGCCAGCCGCTCCACCATCAGCGATGAATCACGTATGGAGCTATTTAACCATGTTTCACTGAAGAAAAAAACGTCGGAGTGAGAAAGAAGTCCTTGTTTACCTTAAGCAGTATTTGTACTATGACTAATTTTATTGCTCGGGAAATACAAATGAGGGAGCGCAGGCCGTGACATTGTGCTTGGAGTATCGGGGCTTTTATAGTTGTGCGTTGGCATCGCAGACAAAATCGTGCCGGTGATTCTTCTGCATGAGCAGTGTCAGCTTGTGGCTCCATCCATCACTGCATAGACGAGTCTTCTGTAGCTGGAGATGCCTCCATGCAGTACTTACTCATTGTTGTACCTTTTGCTTGAGTTTTCACCAACTCTTCTCCAGTAAAATTTATCCAAACTTTGTTTAATAAAATACAGACCGATATCATACTCCCCCTCCGCCTTGGCCGAGAAAAAAAAAAAAACACACACACACACACACACACGCATGAGTAAACTGGTAGCTAGTCTGGTATCCTTGCATTTAAACTTGGTGAGAACACAGCCATCTAAAAGCATGGATGGTGTCATTTCTGAGACGGGCACTCTCAAAAGTGCAAAATGTATTTATCTGTGTTATATTAGTTACATAATATTTAAACTAGGTGACACAGGTTCTTTCATTATAAATAACGATGAATTGTAACGAAGCCACAGTATACACGTTACCAATCTTTATCTATTATTGCTTTATAAAAGCTGGAATGGATACTTGCTGTTTTTACGCTGTAATCATTTAAATATCATATTGCAAATTAGTAAGTCTTGGTATGTTGCTTGGAAGAAAGAGCCTCCGCTTGTATGAAAGTATTTGTCAGTATTTGGCATTTGTGACGAATTACTATAGCAGTCATCGGCAAGATCAATGCTGTTATTGTAGACAATAAAACCGCTTGTGACTTAAAAATCCAAGATGCTGTCACTGCAGAAAATTGCCAAGCTCTGAAAGAATGGTACAAGAACTACATGGTTCATTCTGTTTTTTTTTCTGTTCTTTTGGGAGTCATTCAACAAGCAGAGATCCCCACTGAGAAATATCAAACAGTGAGGTGGATGAAATATCCCGGCAAATATTGCTGACATTATTTACCACAGTGTTTCATTCGTTTCCTGCCATTGGACTTCTATATTAGGCTTAGGTTTTTTCTCGTGAGGTTTCCACATTTCATATGTGCTCCTTTATCGCTAACAGCAGCCCCACAATCCATAGGAGACTGTATAAAGTAATAGCAAACAAACATGCAGTTTTTGTTTGTTTGTTTGTTTGTTTGTCTGATTTTTGCAAAGTACATTTTTATCCATTTTGGTGTCTGTGTTGTTTAAGGTCTTGATAAGCAATATTTCAAATCAATGTCATTAATTAGAATCATGGAAAAAAAAATCTAATCTTTTAAAATTCATTTATCTCGTTGAAATGGGAGGCAAGATGAAGTACGTTGTCTCCTCAGAACCGAGAACAGTGAAATCGGAGAGAGAACAAGCATCTACTTGCATAGTTAGTCGGTTTTTTCCAATGTTAACACCCTTAAACCAAAGAACAACTTAAATCATTTTAATATCAGTATCACTCACCATCATGATCATTCACATTCAAACAATTTGGGAAGCAGTTTGTGGAGTTTAGAGGGTGGTTCCAGGCATCTGATGTCAAGGTCAAAGTCAGAGTTATTTCTCATTACTGTTTACTTACTGCTGACATTCTGTTATTTAAATAGAGTTTTATAGTTTTTGCAATATATTAATCTTTCTATATACAGTATCATCAAATGAAAAGTTGTGTATTTCCTGTAAAAGGAAAAACATTATTTTTGAATAGCTGTTTCAGGATTAGATTGCTCAGATCTGTTTGGGAATATGTTTAAGGTAGTTTATTGTCAAGTTCCCTAAGCAAATAAGATTTTTTGTCTCAAGAAACATTTTTAATATTTCACATGGTTTTGATTGCTGTCTATTGCCCCACTTTGTTGCCAAAAGATTCATATCATTTCAACAAATATGGCCAATTTCGGTTGAGTAATTGGTTTGGAATTAAATACCCATAGCTAATCTAAGATTGATTTTCAAATTCTCTTTATGTTTGAACATTTGCCCCCCCCCACCCTCCCCCAATGATGAATACCATAGAAAAAGTATAATACATCAAAATATGTAAATGGGCCGTAGAATAATACACCACTAGCAAAAAGTCATTTGAGTTTATATGGTTTTATGGCACAACACCACAGAAATCAGTCAGCGCTCTATTTCAAATGCATCCATGTATTTGCATTATCATGTATATGCATTATTTCCCCCCCCCCCCATCGTGGATTCTATGGGATTAAGCATCAGGAAAGATTTTCTGAAAGGATGATGATTCCATCTCATGTTCCCATATTCACAAGACTGCAGTCTGGCGGGAAGGGTAATAACAGGTGTCCATACTTCAGTGAATAACAGGGATCCGCTCAGCGCAATTTGTATACCCAGTCAGTTCCATAACTCAGATTGATTATTCATGATGCATGTCTGTCTGAAACAGACCCCCTTCTGACTATCCACTATTACATTTTAATTAGCATCAGTTGCACGAGCAGTCTGAATTGCAAATTATAATTAAAGTCAAATAAACCTCAATATATATAACATAATTGCGCATAAATATATTCAACAATAGGAATACTGAAATTTCACTAGCTGCATTAATTGCAATGAAAGGTCAAATTGACCCCTGCTAAATCAAGTCAAATTAATATTTAAAAGATGTGAATTACCCACCAAAGAAAAAAAAGTGAACGAATGCACATTTTAAATGCGTTTTTACATGATTAATATGGCTAAAAAATATATTTCTCAAATTTAAAAAATATGATTTTATGAAATTGACTAATTACAAATGTCAATACAATAAAAAATCCAAAAGTAAATGATATGCATTCCTATAATATGAAATGATAAATCTCTATTACCCACATACAGTATGTGGTGCTCAAAATGTAAACGGCAGTATGTATTCTGGCTGGTTTTTAACTCTGCTAGGAACTTTATCAGTAGTAATAATATTCTGTAAACGTCATATAATGATTTTTGTGAAAATAGATGATTATAGGTGTCTCAATATCAAAACAACTTGTAGGGCTTCATGGAATAAAATGTCTACAGTCAAACTTCCGAGCCCCATCTGACTGTCATATTCAGAAGATGAAAAACCAATTTATATTTTCAGAAGTCACAGACGCTCTCACATTTTCACGCTTTCAGACGCGCAATTAATGTTCTGCAATTCAACTTAGGGAAACACTGAAAGCAAAAATTGGACAGGCATCATGTCCCGTCATGCTGATATGCAGGGGCGTACCAAGACATCCTGGACCCCCCCCTCCCCGCCCAACTTTTCCACATAATTATACATATTCAAGGGCCCCTGTCAAGTTCTGGGTCCCCCGAATATGCCAAGCTATCCACGCCCCTGCGATACCCCTGCTGATCACAAGTTTTGCATAATATCTCTCCCACAACAGCTCGAATATCCAAGCAACACAGTATATTTTCACACAAGGGTAATTTTGAATGCTGACAGTGTTGGCTTTGATTCTGATTCAGTACTCAATATGAAACATTATATGATTTTTCAGGAAAAGTCACAATAATAATGTTTTTGGTAATAACTCCATGTTTATGTATTCATCTATTGGTGACCAGAAGTTTTAATTCTTCAGATTCTTCCTTTATTGCTGTTTTTAGGTTCCTAAGATCACTGCAAAAGTTCTTTGAAAAGATGACAGTTGGTCAGAATAGACCTACAGATAATACGCAGATAATGCATATTTTAAAAAAAAGAAATACAATGAAAATGCAACATGCAAGGGGTGGAGGCACGGCTGTCATCCGTCACAGGCTGGAGAGTGTATAGTTTTACAAATCATCATCCTCGCTAATAAGCTCCACCTGTCCCCAGTTTCCTGAGCACACTTTATAAATAGATGTGTTTTGACTTCATTTTTCTGCAACTGGAACAGAGAATGTATGTATTCACAAGATGGAGCACTGTATGTGTTTAGCTTGACTTTAGTTAATGTATAGGATTGGTTAAGTTTCTGTAAAAAATAGCTTCAAAATAGATCGACAATCAGACACAAGCATAGACAAATTACCAGAAAAAAATATGTGAAGAAAAAATTTTATAAATAGAAGTAAAAATCTTATTAGTAGTCCTGAGAGGACCAGAAACAATTGCCCTCTAATTTAAATTTATTCATACTTGATGTAGCCACATAAAGAATAATTTGTTGCACATATAAATTAATCACAGTACATAAATATGCATAATATATTTAAGAATAAGCCTTTGAGAGCCACTCAAAAAAACATTATTGGATAAGTAGCAGGGCTTTGTTTGTTTGTTTTATAGGAGGTCAAATATTGGTGAATTTTCAATCATTGAAAATGCAATAAAAATAAACCATTTTGTCACATATCTGTCACACCAATGTACCATCGCAGACATGTGACCCAGGAGATTTCAAGTCATCACCAAACGTGTCACTAATCTAAATCCTAGTCTAATCCAAATACATAATTTAAAAGATTTTTCGCAGTATTTTTATAGTTTATTCAACAATTGCT
>JAABNY020000002.1:1077713-1090915 GCA_015164015.2 Brevimyrus niger | reverse complement strand
TTTCCTTTTGCAGCTGGTTATCAGGAATTTTACACCACTATGGTCAGTAGTGTGTACCTTGGAGGATCCACCTCAGCAGCACCCCGGTCACAAAAACATATACAAGCTCACAGTATGCCTCAGCCTGCTACCACAGGCTGGAAATAGAGCACGCTCACCGCTATGTTTAACGCCATATGAATCAGCCGCCTGCAGTAACCTTGTAACCAAGTTTACTTGGAGTGTTGATATCAAACAATACTTATCCATCCATCTTCCACCCACTTAGGCTCACATGAGCCTGTACTGGCTATCTCATGAAGCCTAGGGAGAGGGGAATAGAGTGAATGGATACCAGTCCATCGCAGGGCACACGCATACACACACAATAATGCATTATTTGCAATTCAGAGATGTCAATTCATCTAACCACGTCTTTAGTTTGTGGGAGGAAATTCTCCATTTTTTTTGCATTGAGAGTCAGATATGTAATCTTTCAGCCAAAACCATCGTCTACTTCTTGCAGCTTGAAACCCCTTTAAAAATTTCAATGCAACCAAATATCATGCAGTTTAATCATTTACTCTCACCATTAATGTAAATCTAATATGCTGTTCGCAGTGTTGTTGCCAGTACTGCTGACTGTGTTTTTCATTTGGACTCTCAAACTGCATTCGTCTCTCTTGCGTTTAATTTCCTGTGGTGTCACATTCCTTTTGGAGAAATCCCTTCAGGCCAGCCGAGTCGGTGTTACTTCAGAATCTGTGAGCATCCTCCTCAGCCTGATATAATGGTAGACGACAGGTCCCGCAGTTTGAAGGACACGAAGCATTACCACCGAGGAGGACCCAAGCATTCGTCAGAGTACAGTTGGTGTTTACAACACGAGCGAAATGTAACCGCTGATGCTGCCAGTCCAGAACAGAAGATTCAAAGCTTGAAAGAAAAGGATAACAATCGGAAGGCTGGTGGAAGAAACACGAGCCACCTCTGACACGCCGATGACACACAAGTTAGAAAGTGAAGAAGATACTTTGAAAACATCTATAGGGAAAGTGAGAGAACAACAAAGGATCCAGCAGTCAGGAAGTAAGTTGCGGAGTGACACTTGACAGACCTGTGATGAAGGACATAGAAAAAAAAGAAAGAAAACGTAACGATGTATCTCTAAGAACAAAGATCGGAATTGTTCAGAGTGTGATATTTTTAACGATTCTTTATAGATGTGAAAGCTTTTGAACTGGCAAATCTTTTAAGAATACCATGCTTTGCAAAGGACAGAACCAAGTTAAGTCTTGATCAATTCAAGCCTGAACTTTCACCTGAGACAAAAATGACTGAAGATATCATATTTTGGGCGTATTATGAGAAGGCCATGGTTCATCGAGAAAAGCCGAAATGCCTAGAAACATTGAAGGGAGAGTGGGATTAAGACAACCAGCAGCAGGTCAAGCCACTGGAGTAATTAAAGACAAAGGAACCAGTAGGCAAATATCTCTCATTTTTAATAAAATAGAGAATCACCTTCTCATGTTAATTCTATAGAGGTAAACATGCAAAGTGTTTCAGTTTTTTACAGTTTCTGCTTTAGCCTGGATAAAAACCAAGATTAAGGCCTTTAATGACTTCCTAGGCACAGCCATCAGTAGTGTGTCTGTCTGTAGGGAGAATGTCGACCTTGTCGAGAGATATACCTACCTCGGTAGCGACATTCATATCTCTGGTGACTCATCCTACGAAGTCAGCAGACGGATTGCGAGAGCATAGGGGCTTATGAGGTTACTGGAAAGGGGTGTGTGTCACTCCCGATATCTTTGCAAGAGGACGAAGGTCCAAGTCTTTAGAGTTCTGGTGCTCCCTGTCTTGCTGTATGGCTGTGAGACATAGATCCTATCTAGTAAGCTGAGGAAGACTAGACTCCTTCGGTACTGTATCTCTTTGGGAATCCTTGGGTACCACTGGCTTGACTTTGTGTCGAATGAGTGGTTGATAGAGGAGTCCTGAGTCCTGAATGAGGCACATTACCTGCATTGTGAGGGAGCCTCAGTTACGGCACTACGGCCATGCAGCGCATTTCCCTGAGGGTGATCCGGCTCACAGGATCCTCATTGCTGAGGACCCAAGTGGCTGGACCAGGGCAAGGGCACGCCCACATAACACCTGGCTGTGGCAGATGGATGGCCATTTCTGGAGGGTGGGACTGGACCGTCTATCTGCCTGGGGGGGTCACCAGCCAGAATCCCAAGGAGTTTTGGCATGTAGTGGGTGTGGCAATGCACCGCATCAGGACACGCCCCCCAACCATCTGACCTGACCTTTTTCTTATGTAAAATTACAACGTGTCTTGTAGTGAAATGCTCACAAGTATCCTTGCTTAAATTTAAAAATGAATCCTTTTATTTAACATTATCACTAACAGAATTACATTTTAATTCACTCAATATGGCCTCATTAAGTTGCTCACATTAAATTTCAGTTATATTTAAGCATACAAAGAAATTGCAGAATGCAATGAAAGTATTAGTCACTATCTCCGTCTTTAATTAAAATGGCTTCGTAGTTTTCAAGTTGAACATGATTTTTGAAATCCACCCAAATGTTTTGCTGGCAAAAAAAATCCCAGAAAATCAACAGTAGTAACTGGCTAATGGTAGACAGAGCCACTCAGGAGGCTCGCCAATTATATGTTTGAGAAAATTTATTTATTCAAGGTAAATCTAGGGATTATATGGTCTGTTCTGCAACAAGTCATTATGAAAATAAATCTGTTTTCTGTGGAGGAAAGTGTGTTTTTCAAGTCATGCATAAGATAATTAATCAACAAGTCTAACGGCTTTAAATTATGAATTGCAATTGCACCCAAACTTACAAAAAAAGAATTCTTCCGGACAGTAGTAAATAATACAATATGGCACTGTATTATACATAGAATGAATTTGTGCTTGAATTATTAAAATTACTTTGTCATCATTTTCCTTACAGAAATATCTTTCTGGACATCATTCACCTACCAAATAAAAAAAACATAATATATTTGATTGCTTTCTGTGGGTTCGTCATGTTCTGCAAACCTAAATAAAGCATCACAACCACTTATCACGGAGTAATTGTTGATTTATTGCAATGTTACTATTTATATTATTATTAGGTGTGGTGAAATAAAGGTTGCTTCCAGCTGAACATATAGATGGCATTCTTCCAGAACATTCCGCCCCCCGTCCAAATCTTCAGATGTTTTTAGGTGATTGAGATTCAATTATCAGAACACTGAGTGAAGTGAGGAGCTACTGCCATAACATTTGAGTATAAGACAGTTTTTTATCGTTTTATTTTTGTTGCCCTGATGAGGACACAGTGTTATACAGTCCCACATAAAATGGTCTACAAGAATATTTCAAGCCAACGTGTCTAATATATAAAATACGTTTTACTGATGCCATTGTTGTACTTACATACTTATTGTTAGAATATTATGCATGGTGTTCTAGCCAAAGCTGGAGCTGTGTACTTTTGTAAGATGTAATTTTTTTATGTAATATGATGTAATAATCTTATTACCGACGTATTCTGTAATTGTATTTTTCCTCAATTATAGACATTTACCGTTCCATAATTTTGCAAATAGTTATATTCCCTGCTGTCATTTGCAAACATTATTTTCACTTAAATTATGAAACGTAATACCGTATAATAATTTTACATATTACAAGGTCGGTTCCACGGTCCACTGCCATTAAAGAGGTTAAGCGCATTATGGAAAGATCCTCCCTTCCCAGGGAACACTGCCTAGTTTGCTGTTGTCCTGCTTCCTCTGCTTTAATGCCATAGCCTGTTTGGACAGCCGACCCGGGCAGAGACTGTTACCAGCAATGATGATTAATGAGCCTCCGTGCAGCATCAGCCTCACTGAAGACGTGGCTGCCACTCTGTCTCTCCTGCTGCTGCTTTGGATCTGGGTTCTGAAGCTTTTGCAGAGACCCTCAGCAGCAATGACGTCACTCAAGGACCCATCAATAAAAATTCAACCCTTAAACCCTCATTTTATATCGCGTCGCTTCTAATTTACAACTCCCGGCGTCTATGGCAAAGTGTTTAGATGATTAAATGATGACATGCATTTAGCACATTTTTTTTTTAATTATTAGTACTCAGTAACACTACCCAGAAGATATTTAAAAAAGGAAAGGCAGAACTGCCAGAAATATTTATGTGAGAGAGAACAATCCAGTTATTTTGACCAGTCTGTGAATCCCTGTTCCTGTGACATAAAATAAGTTTTGTATCATTATCATTAAAAAGAAAAAAAAGCAGTTAAAATAAAGGAGTATTAGCAGGGTTTATCATATTTTGATTGTCATCATCCTCCTCCAGTTAAGACAGCAGAGTAAATCATCGGGTGTACCAAAGACAGAGATCTCCGCAGTGTGAGGAGTTAATGCGATCGGCTAGTAGGCCTGCCCTCTCAGCCAGTCAGCTATGCTCACAGGCTCGATGCATGCTAATGAGTGTAGGTCACATGGAGTAAAGGCGCTCACATTTCCACAATCCGTACAGAAGCAAGCCATGCCACAGCTCCTGAGTACTACAATACACCAGGGACTACAGCTAGGTTGGGATTACCCATGGTCAAGTATGGAAGACACCTCCTTACACTTCAAAGACCTCTTAATAGGATTCATGTGGTAATCGGGCTGCTGGGTTGACCTGGCCCCATTCATATCAATGGCATGTATATGTATGGTTTTGTGGGTTAGCACATGATATGACCCATGACTGTATCACACTTGGATGTAGCGCTCCCTTTCCCCCCTCCTTATTGTGACACAGGGCATGTTATATGAGGGGCAATAAAATTTTGGATGAACTGACGTTTGGGGGCGGTCATCCTCCTCAGCCATCCAGACACCCACCCAACCATCACACCAAAACAGCCCCTTACTGCCGACAGCTGTACTAGTACTAAGCTGATCATTCATTACTTATTTTCTGCAATCTGTAGGACAGGTATGGAAAACAGGAGGGTCATATTTTTGGTCGTTTTCGTTTCAAGTTGGGAAGTTTTTTTTTTCATATTATAGGTTCATAGTGTGGTTTCATTTGTCATTTTTGCTATTTGTCTAAAAAGCTATTATTATTTTTAAAAGAAATAAAAATCCCTGTTCTTACTTGGGAATTGGTGTGGTTTGCCTCGGCCTGACAGCTGGGAAGTCAGACAGAAGAAGATGCCGTTGCGACTTTATGTTATAGCCTCCCCTAGATGGGTTATAATACACACCATTAAACATGGATGGGTATTCCTAAGTTATGAGGTGTTTTGTGCACCTTATACATTATTTCTTTTCCTCGAATCAGGACAATGAATGGAACCACATGACAAAGAGGCTCGGCAGCCTTATAAAAGACATATTCCTTATTAGTCTCTGAACGGGGATAGGCTACATAACTACTGGGTGAGTGAAATAACCTACTTTCCCACTAACCTGAATAAAGCCCCCACCCCCTCCACAGAGAAAATATTATGGGCAGAATAATATAGACCCTTCATATTCATCCAGACACGTAACAAACAGTATAATACAAACCACAGGAGGTAAGTAGCTCAAAGTCTGACGAAGTCATTGATCACAAACCGGATCTGCATGTTCTAATAGGTACAGATAATCACTCCAACTGCCACTTCACCTCTGTATGGCTTAGTGACCCCTAATTAATCTGTCTTCTAATGAGTAGAAAATGAGCAACCTCCACTCTAGGATTGAGATTGGAACACCCCCATCGAGACACATGAAGTGTACAGATGTTTGGAAGATGGTAAGTTCTGAACTGTAGGGTATTATCCTAGACCCCATTAAAAGGCAAGATAATTGGGGTAAATAGCAGGCTGTTCCCAACTCCTGTTGAAGTCTACAATTAACATACCCATGCCTTGATTTTTTTCCCTCTCACTTGCATTATTTCTGCACTGAAAGCATTGTGGAAGATGATCGTCTGCGGCACACTTTGTCATTTTGTATTATGGGCTTTTTAATTGCCTTGTTGATGCGCCCTGTAGCGATCAGGTTTAAATCACGCTGACACCTCGCAGTGGGGTAACACCGTATGATTCTCATAACCTGTGTTGAGTTCATTACATATCTCCCATGGCCTAGAAACCTCAATGCAACACATAGATCCAGTGTACATCATCGCTTCATTTTCATTTTCCAACGCACACCTTTTTAGTTTGTTTCAAAATTGTCAATATAATATACAGCATTATATAAATTGTAATGTTTTCTGTAAGTAAAGAATGATAAATAGAATGATCATCTAGCTAATAGCTGATGTTATAGCTGTTTTCTTGGTTAAGCTTTCACTGACTGTTTCCTTACAGTATATCGATCACTAAGCCAGACACTTCTCCTTATAAATCAGAGGATTAGGAAAAAAACACATCACCTAAGAATATACCTCAAGGACACATAAAGCATTGTTTGAAATTAACAGCAATTGGAATGAGAAAGAAGGATCGGTCCCTGACTGTCGATAGCACTACAGCTGAAATAATGTGTTCTCACAATTCAGTAATCATTGCTAATTAACATATACTCTCGTTCTTCCATGGTGGTGAGCGCTGTAACCTTGTTTGCAGGATGAGCAGTAGGGAGCATTTACAATCCATACCCAGATGCACTCAATGATACTACACAAAAGCAAATGCCAAGCTTGGATTAGGAAGGGAGTCCCCCCCCCCAAATACATAGCTAATTAGAACATTTTCTGCAATGCAAATGAAATCTAAGCCTTTACAGCCAACTTTAGTGAGATTCCTGTCCCTGCAAAGTACAAATTTTCTTTTTTGTGCATTTCTTTTACAAAGCACATTTTAATGTGATAAAGAATGCAACTTTTGAAAAAATAATAACTAATTTAATCAAATGTGTACTACTCTACACTCTGGGGCATCAGCTTATCCTGCCACATTAGTGCTGACTGCGATCTTTATAAAACTATTGTCTTGTTCCAATCGTCCATAACATTAAAACCACTGAGAAGTTAAATGAATAACATTGATTATCATGTTAAGGGTGCCATTATATATTAGGTAAAGGAGCAGTTAGTTATTGAAGTGTATGTGCTGGAAGCAAGAAAAGTGGCACCGTGTAAGGATCTGAGCAACAGTGACAACCAAATTGTGACGGCTAGACGACTGGGTCAGAGCTTCTCTCAAATGGTAGGTCTTGTGGGGTGTTTGCGATATGCAGTGGTCCAACCAAAGGTGGTCCAAGGAAGGCCAACCAATGAACCAATGAGTGGCCATGGGCACACTGAAAGACGAATAAAGGCCAACCCATCTGGTCCAATCCCACGGGAGAGCCACTATAGCACTAATTGCAGAAAAAGGCTGGCTATAGTAGAAAAGTATCAGGACAGCGGTAGTGGGTACAGAAAACGCAAAAGTTTCAATAATTTCTAATCCACTAATTCCAAAGACTAATTCGCGAGCTCTAAATGTTCACTGATATTTAATACAGACTACCTTAAAGACAAAAAGTAATGGACCAATCACATCTCGTGGTTACACATAGTCAGCTAACAGCCTGCCAGATAGACTGTTTCAGACACACTCACAACAGACCGAGACGAAAATGTGTGATTTTAGGATTTGCAAACGTTTTTGACCATTTAACCTTATTTACTTTACCTGTGAAAATGGTTAGCAGATTTACAGTTAGCGGAACAAAATTTAGCAAAAGTTAATTGCTGAAAAGAAGTTGTTTCACTACGGAAAGCGCAGACAAAGGGCATGTGACCATCAGAACTGGACCATAGAGCAATAGAAGAAGGCTGCCTAGGCTGATGAGTCTGACAGTATGTTATATCATGAGGACAGCCAGGTACATGTGTGCCATTTACCTGAGGCAGGGATGACACTAAGCTGCACTATGGGAAGAAGTAAAGCCAACAGAGGCAGTGTGATGCTCTGCTCAATGTTCTCCTGAGATACACCATGGGTCCTGGCATTCATGTGGATCACACATGGACCTATAACACATGGACCTATAACTTGTCGCAGACCAAGTACACTCTTTCATGGCAACAGTATTCTGCAATGGCAGTGGCTTCTTTCAGCAGGATAATGCACCCTGCTACACTGCAAAAATAGTTCAGGAATGGTTTGAGGACCATGAAAAACAGCTCAAGGTTGACTTGGCCTCCGAATTCCCCAGATCTCAATCTGATCAAGTATCTGTGGGATGTGCTGGACAAACAAGCCTGACCTGTAAGGGGCCATTTTCAAGTTATGGGACTGAGAAGATCTGCCGCTAACGTCCTGCTGCCAGATACCACAGGACACCTTCAGAGGTCTTGTGGAGTCGATGGGTCATTGGCGGTTTGTTGCCACAAGGGGGACCTACACAATATTACGATTTAATGTTATGGCTGATTGGTGTATGTCTGTAGCACACATTATATTACATTTAATGACTATATGAAGTATAATGATGAATAGTTATTTTCAACTAATGGTGTTCTGGTACCATATACACTAGGAGATTCCTTTGTGTTAATTATGCTCCATTGCTAGGACAGAACAATAATGACTAAGAACTCAGGTACCTTCTCTGTCAGAACATAGGTAGAGCTAAGATTCCAGTATCATTTAACCAAAATGTGATCTAATCATTTAAATCCTACTAATGCATAAAAATACTAAACAGTACTTTCAGTAGCCTTTGACTATGACATTTACATGATTTTTTTTCCGTTGGAAAAAAGAATATACATTTTTAGAAAAATCTGCTTTGTTAAACAAGCATGTTATATTTAAACCTACTGAACTTAACTCCTGACAACTCTTAAAATCCTGCAAACTACATGCCCTTCCACTATGTTGAGGTTAGGGTTCATATCAGATATGACAAATCACCGGAAGGCACGATTCTTATCTTCTAAGTCTAATCATAAAAAGTAAAATTAGGGAAAGGTTCATGAACCCTTTGGAATATACAGTTGATACAACCTTCTATTGCTCCAGGGTAATTTCATGGCTCATTCTCTGACAACTGCTAATATATTCTACATATCATCGACAACAATATGTGCAAGCAACCAAAAAAAAAAAAAGTTTATTACCACTGGACATGAATCAATTACTATTAATATTAACATACCCATTATCAGCAGACTTGGGAAACCTATCAATACACAAATAAAATTTCAACATAACATATATTAAATGTTTCAATACCTTCAAAATGAAAACACATACGTTTTTACTGTACAGTATTTTGACAACATTAATAGCATCCACATGCCTTATATGTTACTATAATAAGTAAAATATGTGCCAGTGAACTCTTGATTATATACATGCACCTATGGTACCATCTATATGTCGCAAACTCTTACGGAAGCACAAATGATTCCTTACATCAACCAATTTTCAGAAACCACAGACTGTGCCTATTTTTTTTTTGGGGGGGGAGAAGGTGACAACCCATGAGGCAGCACCAAGACAACTAAGGATTAATGTAACCAAAACAAAAAGACACTAGGGGGAAAAAACACAAAAGTAAAGGACCACGAGGGGTCAGAACTAAACAGGGGTAAAACATTACTAAACAGGGGTAAAACATTACTAAACAGGGGTAAAACATTACTAAACAGAACCATAAGCAACCTACAAAGAGAAACCCCAAACAAACACAGCAGGGAGGACCATGGCCGTTCTAATACAATGTCCCACTGGGGAAATGAACTAAGGCTGGAACTTTGATACACACAGAAAACTGGGGAAAACAAGGGACAGGTGTGACTCATAATCAATTAACCAATCAAGGGAGGTGCAGGAACAATGAGAAACAGATGCAACTGACAACTAATTGGCACAGAAGCTAGTGAGCTTTACGAAGACCAAAAAAAATAAATAAAACGGAATATAAAACAAGGCTAATAAATTATAGAGTCAAAAGGTACAAAACAAAACTAGAAGAGAACAGAAGGAGGGTGAACCAAGTGTAAGAATTAAAGACAAAACAAAAACGAGGAACAGAAAATGAACAAATAATGTACAAATAACAGCTGAGGCTGGTTACTGGCCACAGTCTCAAACCCGCGACTTGAAGGAATCAGTATCCGAGCCACACACTCAACTGAGCTAAGTGGCAGTCCACTGTAACTAAACATACAACATACACAACTTTAAAACAATTACCGAGTAACGACACATATTGAAAATAGTGTTCCCAGCTGTAATGCAACTATAAGAAGTGTCCATAATACCCCATGTGAATTTGCAGCCTGCGCCATCACTGACATAATGTCCACTTACGGCCAAAAAAAGCAACCTCCATTTCGCAAAAAAAAGAAAAAAGAAAAAAGAAGATTCATCATTTTTGACAATTTTGGTCTTAATTGCTGAGACACTGCAGGCCTGTCCGAGTTCAGCCTCCTTCTTTAGCGTGAGCGTAACATTAATGTGCAGTTACAGCCCGCAGTGCCTCTTGATTGCATAATGATGTGTATACCTTATTTAATGTCTTGATTAATACTGTTTCGCTCTCAGGAGAATTACTTGGTGAAATGTTAAATGTTAATGGAAAGAGAGCGTTCATGTGAACCATGCCACGGCCCCCGAAACGTGAACTGTGAAGCTGATGTTTTTTTGTTTTTTTTTTTAAATAAACGCATTGCAGGTATTGACTCAGTCTTGATTATGGTGGTTGGCTCGTTCTGGTAATTCATACCCTGCGATTAGCCTATTACTGAAACGGGCTGGCAGCTTCCGTTTCTGGTTCTCTGCATTTCGTGGTCCTACCGTGAACTGGCTCGGAATGTAGAGCTGTCGCCCTGCACTGCCAGCGTCGGAGGTTTGCATCCCTAGTCTATCTGGACTTTGGATGTTCTCCTTCTATCACGTCGATACATGCAGATAGGTAAAGTGGGGTCTCTAAATTGAGATTGTGTACGTTTGCCCTGTATGGGTGCATATGGGCTGGCATTCCATTCGGGGTGTGTCCTTAGCTGCCTCGGATAGGCTCCATGACCCTGAACAGGATAATCTGTTAGAAGATTAATGGATGGAATATTGACACTAAGAGCATTATGGGATTTCATGCCTATTTTTTCCAGGGAATTAAAAAAATATATATTAAAAAGTCAATATTGGGAAAACTTAAAATTATTCCTTGATCCCCTTAAAGACGACAACTGATCAATATGCTTTGAAAATAGCATCATTTGATATTATATTCAAATCTAATGAGGCATTGTGTGAAGTGGACTGATACTCACTGGTATGCAGTACCAGCACCTTCTCTGTTTTTCCCTGCAGAATACTGCCGTCTCTCATAATCAGCCAACACTGAATAACAAGGGCTACAGTGGCACCTGTTTTTTTCTCACTTCAAGCTCTGAAATGAGGACAAAGGTCATCCACAGAATAATCACTGCATACAAAAGAAAACTGTAATTAAAATTTGGGGCTTGTTCTTATCTAGTGTAGAATTCCTACAGATCTTGAAAAACAGCTTCTGTGCATGCATAAATATCATTCATTTAGTTTAAAATGTTACACCCTTCTTAAGTCCTAGTGGTTGGGGCAATTTTTTTTCTTTTTTTCCAGCAAATCTTCTTCGAAGTGGTTGTAATTTCGGACAGGTTGCCTACTGTCAGCCCTAATTAACGCACGACTCAAAGCCACGACAGAACCAGTGCCACACGTTGTCTTTAACAATGTCTTGCTCTGAAATATAACAAAGATGCACCGTATTGGACAATATGTGTCCTGACCTCACTGCTTATTATTGTGCGAAACTGTGAGCTGAGCCCTCAGTGAGATAAGGACTTCAGTTCTGCCATTAACAATTATGCTCATGTATCAGACTGCCTGCAACAATCTCATGGCCCCAAAAGTCCCATTAATGATTAAATGTGTTCCATCTACGTGACATCTCTAGAAGAAAATGTAGCAAATAATTAGTTTGAGAATGTTAAATAGGATACTAAACTAGGTCCTTATATAACATGTTTTTTATATGTTTTTTACCCAGTGCTTCCTGGAATAGGCTCTGGGCTCAGCGTATCCAGGGGCACTGTTACTGATACACTGTGGTGTTATGGCTTAACACATTTCCAGAGAGACAAAACAGTTTGCCTTTCTAAGACAAAGCAGTCTATTTATTAAAATCACCCAAATCCTATAGTCCAATGCTTTGACCCATTGTTCTTTTGCTAGGGGCAGCTGTCATGTCCGTTTACAGTTAAAAAGAAAAATCATTAGCAAAATGTTTAATACTATCAAAAACAGAGCTTCCACATTTCCTAAAACTACAGTTCTTTAAACCTACATAAATTTCATCTGAAATTTACAAACATGTCTGCACCCAATGCAAATATCAGTTCCTATTAAGAAATGATCCTTAGACATAAGTAACCCACCGCATAACAGCAAGCAAACCACATGTCATAACATCACTATGACATATTAATCTTAAAGTCTTTCTAGTACAGTATAATGTCCTTCATAGAATACATATGGGTTGCACCTAAAACAACACATGTCCACCCTATCTAGTCTCAATAGATGATAATTTCTGTGCTCAATGGCAGTACCCACATCATCAAGCAGTTCAGAGGTTTTGGGATTCCTAAATGTTCCCTTATTGCATTACCTACTGACATTTCGCATTGCAAACTCCCACACTCATAACCCATCATACTATTATCATTCACCGCTGGTTAAAAAAATGTGTGTGTGTGTGTGTGGATTATGTTTATATTAAATTGTGGGGACCATTTTCCAGGTCCCCAGATAGACATGTGAATGCAATCAAAACAACTAAAAATGCCAAAAGTCAGATTTGGATTAGTTACTTATGGTTAAGGATAGAACTGGGTAGGAGTTAAGGTCATCATGTTGGAATTAGAGGTTGCCCCATAGAAATGAATGGAGAGTCCCCACAAAGACATAATGAAATACCTGTGTGTGTGTGTGTGTATCTCTCTCTCTCTCTCTCTCTCTCTCTCTCTCTCTCTCTCTATATATGTATATATATATATATATATATATGTATATTGTGACGGCCACGCCCCCAGGTTCAAGGTTAGTTATCTCCCGGGGAAACGTAACGTCAAGGCGGACGCCTTGTCCCGACAACATGACCCTCCCGCCTGTCCAACCGACCGTTTCTACGTGCCATCCCAGCTTCGTCCCGACCTCCTGGCCTGGATTCACAATA
>JAABNY020000002.1:1056831-1074086 GCA_015164015.2 Brevimyrus niger | reverse complement strand
CAAAAACTACATATACACAGGCCAAATGATCTCTTCAAATAAGAAAGTGCCTATGAAATTCTTCAGATACACATTCTCCTTTCCTCTTCTGCTTCCACTCATCCACTTATGTTGAATTAACATTCCTAGTTCATCTCATCACCAGAGTGTGGAAGCTCACTTTCATTTATAAAAGAAAGCTGATGGTATTTTTGTTTTGCTGTTTTGCCAGATGCTTATCAATTTCACAGTCATTCATTTATACAGAATAATGTATTTATTGAAGCACAGATAGCTTCCAATTGGGAATTCCTAACATTATCTACTTAGTGATTATATATATATATATACATACATACATATACATACATATATATATATATATATATATATATATATACATACACTATGCATAACAAAAAGGTGGAACTATTTTGAAAGTTTGGAATGAAAGTTTTCCATTCAGTAAAAATGGCTAACAAACTCTTTCTTAAGCATTTGAGTGGTAAACTGAAAGAATCATTCAGCCTGTGTTACCAGTTAGTGGTAGCTTGTGCCATAGCAGCCATGTGTGTGATCGTGATGGTTTACCTGATGTAAATGTGGCCCCTGAAGTTGAGAAAATGCATTAAAGGTTTAATTAGATCACAGAAGGAATGCAAAGTACCATAGGAGAAAAACATGTGTTTGATTGTACAAAGTGCAGTTATGAAAAAGGTAAACAAGCACTATAAAGGGCAAATAAAAAAGGAAACTACCTTATTGTCATGCCCTGCCCTGCCTGACCCTCCTGTAACATCCATTATAATGTCATAATTTTATAACGTCACATATGTGGTCCATCATTGACGAAGACTTTGTTATGCAGTGCATGCCTGTATATCTATAATTGGCTCGGTGATCAACAAATGTTAAATGCTATTTTCCATTTTCTCCTTTTTTCGTAAAAGTGAAAATACTGCTCAGATTTCATTTGGTTAGCAAAAACGAGCACCAATGAAGATCTTTCATAAAAGCGAAGTGCCGTAAAGTGAATATTCTTAAAGAGTAAAGATACCTGTATATCTTGATGAGTCTGACAATTCTCTTCTTTAGAGTTGTTTTCTATTGTTGTATTGTTGTTTTTCATACAATAAAAGTGCCAGTGGTTAAATATTTATCTGTTTGGTGCATCATTCTACGTAAACTTTGTAGACATCGTAGTGTGAAGATCAGTGGAAGGTGATTAGATTAGCAGACAGATTGCAGTACAATTTGGCAGCGGAAATAATCAATGAGAAATGCCAGGTTTCCTATATAATGTAAGTGTCAATCAGGCTTGAATATTCAGAAAATGCACCGATTCGATGTGTAATTCATGGGCATCAAGGTATGATTTCAAAGTGAAGAATTAGTGAGTCATGGTGTGACATTAGAAACATCATTCATATGATGCATTTGCATCTGTTAACTATGCGTGCAGTTAATATTATCGGAATCTTGAAGGAAATGGATCAATGAATAACATTGTCGACTCCTATCTAGATCAGACTTGCACCTTTACCAATATTCCCTTGGCCTAGAACCTGGTACAGTATATTATAGTTACAGGACCAATATAGCCCATGCAGTAATGTTTTCTTTATTAATTTGACATAATGACACATTAATGCATATGCATATTTTCCTTTCATTGTCCTGTACTAATTGTGTTCGACAATGAAGGACCCCCAGTTGGGTTTATAAAACCCTCTGGGTCTGATGTCTCAATCTGATAAGTCAACAGGTTGAAATAAAACCAATAACAAAGTCCTTATTTGATTTATGTTTTCCCAAGAAAAAAATGACAGGCCAAGGAATGCGCAAGTTTGAAGGATAGAAAAGCAATAATATCAAAAATGACATTCAGGAGAAGCTGAGGGACAAATTACATGTGAGTTCTAAGTCCATCGTGATGGATCCCTTTCCTCAGGTGGTACTAAATTAAGCATGTGAATGGATTGTCACATTCAGTCTGGAGCGTTTTGAAGGACAGGTTGATTTAGTGGCTTATTAATGAGTAAGTGAGGTCTTATCTGGATATCTTACATCAAGCCGTCCTAAACCCAGAGGAACCACTGGTAGAAAAAGCCGTATTACCAGCAACGACGTAGCAGAATAACACCCCCATAATCCCCCAGTAAGGACAACCCAGACCAAAATAAGAGAGTACTACAAATGAATCCTGTTCAGCAAAGAGAACACAGAGAGGGAACCGTGGGACACTTCTTCTCAAATCAATTTCAATGAACCCCTGTGGAACTAAGTTTCAAATTCAGTGTATTATAGAACCAATAAACTTCAAATTTCTTTTACTTTTGGAAAAAACTTTCCTGTAAAGCAGAACAGGGAACTGCAAGTTGGAATACAAATGTTTTCTTTTAACTTTTTTTTTTTTAAGTATTTGTAGGGTCCCCATGTTCAGTATCGTTTTGAAGGTTTCCCTGCCTCTATAGTAATCAATATCACCCAAAAGGCAAGTATCCTAGGTTTTTTTTTTTAATTCTAATCAGCTAAAATAACTGTACATTTCCCATTCTTGCTGAAGCAGGTTTCAGTGTAACTGCTGGGAGTATAGGGACTGTGTCCCACATCATGAAGTTTCCTTCCATGACACAGAACCATCTGTCTCCTTATTTATGAGTAAAGCTGCTTTCTATCCTAGTACCACATGCACGTTAGGAATTTGTCCAACGTGTTACACACGTGTCTTTGAGTCTTGAGATTTTTCTTCTAACTGTTCCCATATTTTTTTATTTTCCAGTTGGAGACTTTTCCTATATATCTATTATTTTACTTATTTCACATATGCTTTTTCAAAAAAAAATATATATATCGTTACACCGTTCACTCAATTGCTTAGAAATATAGGAGAGGAACTTTACACACGGTGTCGGGGACATGGGGACTCAATGGCAAGAATAACCCATGGTTCTTTTAATCATACAAAGATGTTGTTGAGGCTCTATCCAATGTACCGTTAATCTCAAGCATCATTTGCGTTCGGGGTCATTCCATCTGGAGGATAAAGTAAGAACTTCAGAGGCTCTGTTTTCATTAGGTACGCTTGGAGCTGGAGGTCAGGACTTGCCTGGTGAAATCATCAACAGGGCAATGCGTGAGTCTGCATCTACTTTTGTGCTTATGGATTGACATAATGCTGGCAAGATGCAGACCGGCTGCAAGCGGCCAGTTTCTGTTAAGCTTGAGAAGAAAAAAGACAAAAAAAAAACTCCCTGTCAGGACCTAACATGCACACCAGGGTAAACCTTAAAGGACTTTGTTCAGTTTTTTAATGATGATTAATGCACTTTCATTAGCAGGTATTTTACTTTACTGTACAGTCTCAAATGAAAGCAATCAATTTGGTGGTCAGACTGTCAACTCTACACTTAAGGTACAAAGTACATGCTAGTTGCATGTGTATGTTTGTCTGTGTGTGTGTGTCTGTGTCTGTGTGTGTGTGTGTGTGTGTGTGTGTGCATATATAATGCATTTTAACCTGCATTAAACACAAAGTATAGCAACGACAAGCCTGGCACATGAAAACCTCTGTAATGCTGGATTTAACTTTATACTCGTCTCAGTCACTTTCCATTGCTGTCTGTGTGATTTAAAGTACTCTCCTGGAAGTGTGTTTTATTCCAATTGGTTTGCGCAGTTGCTACTCTCTTCTCCTGGGATTACTTCATGCCAGCTTTCATCTGAAATGAAATATTAATGCCACTTTTAGGACCATAATGAAAAAAATACGAAGACACTCATGATCTTTAATTTAATTTCGTAAAACCAAAATAAATTACAATCTGTTTTTGAATAAATTGATATAACCTGACCTTGCGGTGGCTAAGTGGGTAATAGTAACCTCAGCTTTCTGGAGGTTTGGTGTTTGAATCTTGGCCTGTGTGTGTGTGTGGAGTTTGCAGATCCTGCCATCTTTGTGGCCCCCAGGGGCCAGGTCCAGAGGCATCTCAATGTGTCCCCTGAATAAAATTAGATGTCCCCAGCTTTGTCTCCTGCTTTTAATGGGATTGGCTCCAGGTTTGCTATTATCTTCTGTTGAAGAAGTGTTTATGATTTTTTAAAGGCATATTCTTTTTTTTAACACATTCTTCCTTTCCGTTTCAAAAAGTTACATCTTGCCAAAACACAGTGACAACTGTCAAGCCGATCCTCAAAGTAAACAGCGTTTCCATAAAATTTGGAAAAATCTATTCTTCTTTGTGGTTTTGCTCAGGCAAGTCCTTCACTGCATATAATGTCATGGTTAAGCAGCACATTTTCATATTCACTCCATCTCCCTCCTGATTAAAGTTGCAAAGCAATTTCCTGACACCAGGAACTAAATGAATAAAGAATATCTTGTACTTCCTGGCATAACTATTTGGCTATTCGTGACAGATAAAATAAAATGGTATAGCTGCCCATAATAGCATTTTCTTTAAGTCCACAAAGCAATGCAAGAGGCCTGTAATTCACAGCATAAAACACTAAAAACATTCTACATAGAATAACATGTCAACGGACCATTCCATATTTGGAGTCTGTATATTATTATTATTATTATAACTATTATTTGGATGGGATTCCAGTCTATCTCAGAGCACCCTGGCCCCCATTGACACATATGATATCCATATATGAACACCTCCTATGGAATTTAAAGACCTTACTATTCACCTTACTACTTTAATTTTGTATTAGATCCCAAGCAAGACGGAGTGGAAGGCTTGGCTTCATCCTAGACAGGATGCCATTATCCAAATATAGTTGATGTCCAACAAAAGGTAATTCTACCAAATAGCAATGGGGCAATCTTCTCCTTCCCCCAATAAAGACAGAAGATATTTGGGAGATTACATAGTTCTATACCCTCCTGACCGACTACGCCCTCCCGCCCCTAAGTGTTTAATGTCTCCTCTGTGGGATTAGAAGAAGGCAGGATATTGATTTGCAGAACTTTTGAACGAACCGTGAAATCCAAGTTACAAACAGACCTGCTTTAATAGTCCCAGAGGCACATGTTCATCAGACTGCTATATCATTTATATGATACAGAATACGCAGTTGACACACAAACTGCAGCTGCCTCAAAGCTGAGGGAGACACGTTTAAAGGTTTTATTTATTTACTGGAGTTATCCTGAAGCACAGGATGTGTATAATTTTTGCACAGTTTGTTACATTCACGTCGAATGGTACACGGCATTGACCTTTGCTTATGTTTGACTATTTGCTTCCATACTGTAAAGGACCGATTGAGTAAACAACATGCAGTAAGTTTGCATGTTGACTATGAACAAATGAAACCATGTTTATCTGGGTTTCCTCTTTCCGTCCAATATTCATTCAGATGAAAATACATTTCTAAGTCGTCTATAGCATTTCCAGTGCTGTCCTTCCTGGGATAGAATCCAGGTTCACATAGCCGTAAGTAGTTGTTGAGGTCGGAAGGTTGATATAGCATCCTACACGTGTGAGGATCTTTAATTTCCGGCTTAGTCGCTATGTTTAATTTACTGTACATAAGCGCTAACTCGATATAGCAGATGTTTAGGTCAGGCCCTGGCCTTACCCAAATATCCTGCAATCACTGCAAGCCACCTGACGGTCAAACACATGTCCGACACACTGAACGTATCGCACATTGTTTAGGTTTAAGAGGTGCCAAAGCTGCATGCAAACCATCTTGGGAGGATCACCGCTTCCGCTCGATTGTCAGGAGCGATAAACATTTATACATTCATTCAATTCACTCGTTTACATAAAACTTGAAAACATAAAACCCGGCCTGACTGCAAAGCCTATGATTACACAGCCGAACATACAGATAGAAAAACTGATATTTAAATCGCGAGTGTCATCTTAAAGAGGCTATGACTATTTGTATATTTTCAACGACACAGGGATTCATGAGAGAGAGAGAGAGAGAGATAAAGGGATGTCCTCAGAGGTGACCTGGGAAAAGTCTGTGGTACAAATCAGCATGTTAAGCAAAGATGAAGAGGCACCGCTTTTGACAACTAGTCTATTTAGTCTGCAGTATCGATTGTGATGGCTGTCATCACCCAAACATTATAATCTAAATGAATTCTTACCCCACTTTCAATTGATCTGTGATACGTAAAACCCTCAGCCGCCAAACCACAAATAACCTCATTAGACTTGCTCGCTGGCTATCAGCTTTGATCTGAGGACAGTAGAGTTCATTGCCAAAGTATTACGGACTCTCCCAGACTTTCAAACTGGAAGCTTAAAAATATATATATATAGATAACTAAAACCGGCTGCATCGAAGGTAGAGACGAAGGACGGGGACTTTAGAGAACCGTGCATTGACACGGCTGCTGAATTTAGATGACAATTCATTCTTTAATATGCATTCTTTCCTCAGACACTTTGACTCTATAGCCAGGGCAAACAGTACTGCTAAAGGAAACTAACACAATTATAAAAGGATATATTTTTGCATTAATAGATTCACATTTTCAACACAGGTTAAGGCAGAGATTAGTCACATTATGCTGATGAGGTCTCTGTTACACAATCTGACATTAATTGGTGAATTTATCTAAGTTTCTGTACTGAATTATGTATACAAAGCACATTTGAGATTTGGAATAGAAACTGATTTATGGCAGACATGAGGGGGACCAAGTATTAGTAATTTGATTTTTGACCAGATGGTTGCAATTTTTACTCCCAAAAAGGATTTGAAAGAACTAGCCAGTTACTTACTTAATATTGAAATATCCAGAGAAAACTGACACACATCATAGCAATACTCATTCCAGGAAAAATGTATATATGTATCAATAATTATAACATAACACTTTCCGTGTCTTGTAATGGAAAAGGAGCAGCTTATACTTGATATATTAATGGGCATATTCTCATTGCAGTTTAAAACAAAAATGAATAAATGATTTCCATATAATCATCCCTCACTCCCTGTGAATCCAGAGGGCCAGACATCTCCATACCGTTATCGTATCTGCATAATAACAACTTTATCGCTCCGTGTAAACAAAACAGAAAGGCAGTGTTTAATGACGATCCTGTCTAGAGAGACATTGTGGAGAAGAATAAAGGTCGTTGTTTATCGCTTGGCTGGAGAAAGGAGGGATACATTATTTAAAGATCACATTTGCTGAAATCCCGAACTCTCCAGGTCACATTAAAAGGCTGGGAGATCAGCACGCAGTGCACATTGAATGCACAGCAGAAATCCCCTCAGCAGTAAGCAGGACGTTTTGCAAAGGAAGCTCATGTCTTCTCACCTAGCGAATAATCCTGTGATAGGGTCCCGTCGTGTGTTAATTGTCCTCCGTTGCATTAACATTCATTATCATCCTCTATTCAGTTGCATTAACATTCATTATCATGTTCTGTTTTCGTGATCACACCGATGTTTACGAATGAAATCTGTGTATGTGTATTTTTGCAGCTTTCCTTTTGACTTGGTAGCTATGCATGTCATATATTTAAAAATCCTTTAAGTAAGAGCAGATGTAACCTGTTGGTTTTTAATGACATATTAAAAACCAAGGGATTTACTTTTCACGGTTTCAAATTACCTGCATTATTGTGTGATAAATAACACTGAGGCAACATCTTGATGCAAGTAAAGGATCAAACGGAAGAACTGGTGCTGCTAGATAGATAGCACTATATATACAATACTACTTTGTAGTATTGATACCCTTTTAGTATATCATTATTCAAATTGTAAATCAGTTAAGTGAAAAATGTGGTAATTTTGTGACAATATGTTATAAATGTGTGGTAGTTTACACTGTAAACTAAATAAATGAATTTTGGATACCAGGCAGTCTGTATATATTCCTTTGACAGCACTATGGCAGGCTTCGTGTTCTACAGTACATTTTGGTTTCCTAAAAATCTCAGTTTCTATGGGAACCAAATAGGGGGGAGGATTAAGAAAATCACATTGTGCGGTTGATAGACATTAGCAACCAAATTGCAGTTGATTATGGAAACTGCAACAGTGACGGTAAATTCCATTTCCGGCTTTTTCTCAGAAGCATACAGGGAATAAGATTTTGTTAATTAATTGTGAAAAACAGCAGACCTGTTCATTTATTCTTAGTTACCATTTAAAGCAGACAGAATTTTTGGATAAAAGTGTCTATCTATAAAGATAGACTTTCAGTATAAAATGTTCATCTAGAAGCATGAAGGCAAAATACGATCATCAGTAAACCTTTAATTGTTCATGTTCCTTGGATTATAACATGAATCCAGAATCCAGGTCCTTTAGACAGGAAGGTCGCCATACGACAATGAAATCCAGGCCCCTCGTGAGAACCACTCATCGGGGTATAACGTAAAAACTCCTGACCCTGATGACATAACGAGCAATCAGTGCATTTCACATTGTGACAACGATGTTGCAGCATGTTATGATGGCAACAAGCGGCTTCATCTCGAGTTGCAAACTATCATGTGGTTCAAGGGGAAAATTACATAATTACCAAGGTCACCAGGAATAAAAAAAAAAATCAGCACGTATAGCGACTTACAAGCTGGAATACTCAAGGTTAGTGTAATTGTATGTACACATCTCTGATTCTTAGTTGCAGATGGGCATTTCATTGCAAAACTCCTAAGCTTATGTACTGGTAACATTTGTAGCAGTTAGATAATGCCAAGTATATTCGGGAGAAGATTTTAAACTCCCCGGGGTGGCTTAAAAGATTTCAAAGGTAGCCTAATTCATTCATATTAAAGGGAAAATATAAACCACATTCTATTAGAAAATTTGACATTATGCTCAAAAATCATTGAAGAATTATCCTTCCGCATTTTGCATAACAAATTACGTGGTCTGGGGTTCACTGACGTTGCGCAAAGACGGCAGAACGTGATTTTCTCGTTGTGTTTGTTTGTAACATATGGTAGAATTTTCATAATGATACAATTTCTATAAATGATGCAGTTAGACTGAAGAAAGTAGATGGATTATGTAAACGAGAGCATTTCCAGCGACATCATCTTCAGATATTTAACAGCTATGGATAATGCACATATTTTTTGGAGCAGATACTTGACAAAGCATATTTGATTCTAGCACTTATTAGATTTCAACACTTCCAAAAGAAAAAAAAAATAAAAAAATCCCTGAATGCGCCTAACAGCTTTGTTTTTACAGATGTCCCCACCCTACGTTAACTTCACTTCCTCTCACAAGGGTTATACAGCTGGAACAAAAGCGACTTGAGTAAATATGACAGGAACTGAATTCCTTCTCAATCAGAGTTAATCTTGGAATGGAAGACAGTAAACGGCATCATTCCTTTTGGCTCGAGCCTCTTTGCCGTCTCACCCACAGGAGATGGAGGCTGGTTTTTCCACTTTTGTTTTCAAACATCTGTCAAAATTGTAGGCCCGTCGTGTATTAAAGACATCCTTTGTGTCAGACTTCCAAATGTGGAACGCCTTCGCCCCAATGTTCTATGCCTTCAGCACAGTACTGATAAAAATTAAGTTAAAATGATCAGCAACAATATGTAGTGTATTAAAGATGCATGTTACTGCTGTGTTCTGTTTCTTTGTTGCTTGCTGACAGGGCAGGGAGAAACACACGAGCCATGGAGGATCCCCTTAAATCAAACTATGCTGAGTTATGCATATTATATATTTATCTATTTTCAAATCAACCAGAAATAATTTCTCCTTGTTTTGATCAGGCTTCAGCTGTAACTTGCTCAGGCAGTGATAAGGGGGACTCTTCTTTTCTGGGTCTTTATCCAATTTTGGTTCGTTTGCTCGGCCTGAAACCCGCGCGATTGCCAAGATACACATAAAAAATGCAGCCAAGTCAATGTGTGTGTGTGTCTATGCATAAGTCCCTGCATGTGTTCCATAATTCTGCGCAACGCATTTGTGCGTGTATATATAAGTATCTTTTAAATATATGCAATTAATTTCGGAAGCATACACGCTGTCGTAACTTAAGTAATGGTGTTTTGATCTGTAAACACGAACTGGCCAGCTGGCCCGATAATTAATGCTCACAGCTTTTTCTCCTCGTACTATCAGTCCTACTCTACTGCTGCACCTTAACCTTAAACGTCTTTACATACCTCTTACACATTTTTGCCCTTGGCCCTCGTCGCCCGTAACAGAATTGCAGTGTTATAATTGTTTTAAGCTGCAGCCCAAGAAGCCGTGAGCTCCGGCCAGCGTTCGCGTATGTGAACCGCGGCTTAACGAGAAACACGTGTGCGCACGGGTTCACAGCTTCACAGTGGATTTGGGCTATTTGAGCTTAACGTACTGCGCGGCGAAACATTAGCCGCACGCTCTCGGAAAACGCAAGCCGGTAAAGTACACAGAGATAAAGGGCAGAGAGAAAGGCAAAGAGCAAACAGGAAATGAGGTATTTGCATTGAAGACCATCATCTGTCGACTAATGCTCCGTGATAGGGAACAGTGGCCTTATTACTTAAGAATGACTTTAAAAAAAGGAAGTGTTTTTTCTTGATATACAGGCTGCAGTGGTTCAGTGGTTATCACTTCAGCCACTAGCAATGTGAGCCATGGAGTTTGCATGTTCTCCCTATGCTTGCAGGATTTTCCTACCACAACCCAAAACAAACGGCGGTTCAGGTGAACCTAAAACCACCCATCGTGTTTTTATAAGTGCCTGCAGTAGACTGGCGTGACGAAATGTTGCTTCATTTGCACCAGTACATAGGAATTTGTTCCCTTTGGCATATTTTGTCTTGCGCTCATTTGAGACACATTCAGTTTAAAATGCAGGGTCGGCCATTTATACAGCAACTCTGGGGCATTTTGGGGAAGTTCAGGGCCACAATCAATGTGACTATTCCACCGAGCAAATGGGGACCTTCCGATCTCAGGCACAGAGACCGAGCCGCACAACACAGTTCGCTTCCCCTGGCCTGTCCCTAGTGCTTCTTGGGATAGTTCATGTGCACTGGATGAGCAGTGGAAAGTGGACGAATGGACTTTCCCTGATACACACTGAGGACTCCCAGCTGCAATAATTCAGCATTCACTGAAGCTAAGTCAGCTATTTCTCTGTTTATCACAATATGTGCATTGAAACAAATAGTAAAATGTTAATTATTATTACGGCAACAATTAGAGTTAGGGGAGAAGTCATGTAATTATTCCACACAGAGGAAGTGACCTGACCTTAAAAGAAAGAGGGAAAAATCTGCAGCAGCAGTTTTCAAAACTTGGAAACCAAAGGAACATTAATGGCGATAAAACATCTGTTTGAGCAATTAAAAAAAACTATATGTGTATTTGTATGTGTGTCAATTTGGATGACTGAATAATACAAACTACAAAAAATGTCTTTATCTATTATCAATTTTATTTCTGCCTGTGTTTGAATATATAAATTTCCATACATTGTCCTGAATTATCTGGATAGAGAGAGATTTGCAAAAAGATGACTGGTATTTTTTAAGTTTCATTTTTGTTATATATATGGTATATACCACAATGAATATAGAACCATGAAGTAAAAGTTTAAGTATTGGTTTAATGGATATATATATATATACACAGAAAAATACAGGAAATCTTAAATGGCTGTAACAGATTTGCACAGACGTTCACGCGCAGCACATGAAGGAACACTCCAAATGGTCGGCAGCCTTCAACAATTCGACGGCTCTCAAAACACTAGGCTCAGGTGTTAAAGACGAGTTCCCTGCAGATCCTGTGAATTTACTGTGGGATGAAACAACATATCCGAGACTGAGCAGAGCAGAAATATGTCCATAAACAGGGATGCAGAAATCCGATGACGGGATGGTCACCAGTCCACATTTCCACTTCTTCAGTTGAAATAGTCTGGATTTGAGATCAGACACATTTTTCTCCACTTTGTTTCTATAAATCTACTTCACTCATCTCTACATCCACATAATTTATACAAACATATATCAAACACAAACAAAAAATACAAAAAAGTCTCACATTTCCAACAATGAACAGAAAGAAAAACACTATATGGAGCAAATTCTTTCAAGACAAAGATTTCAGCAGAAATGCAAATCTTTGCGTGTTAGATTACTCTTTTCACTACCATAGACCACAGAGATAGTGTATGATATTCATATAAACTAAAAGCATTATAGATATCATCTATGAAGTGGTTTTGTGTATTATACAGAGCATTCAGTCTCTCAGTCTGCCTGAAAGGAACGAAAAACAGAATTATTTAAAGTAATATGATGCTGTTATGGAGATCTAGATTTGCTAACCATCTAATCCAGTGGTCTCCAACCTTTTATACAGTGAGAGCTAAAATAATCGGGTATCTACTTGCTATGCATTGTAACACAACGTCAATTTTTAGAAATGCCATAAGTTGTTTGTAGCGAGTTGTACAGTCCCGTTTGCACAAGTGACTTTCAGTGCATGTCTGAGTAGTGTATGGAAAAAAAATCATGAGAAAAAGTTGGATTGCAACTGGTGTCTTATTGAAACAGGCAAAACTGGACCTCATTTACAGAAGGAAATCTGCGCGTCATCCGCAAACTGCTAGACCCTATTAAAATCTTCAGTGTAAATATATGCAGTAAGTATATACGCTACAATCCTGTACTGGATAAGCAGCTTTGGGAAATAGATGGATGTATAAAATATAAACTGACTTCTCATATATATAATATCATACACACACACATACAGTGTTACCTCGGTTCTCGAACTCACTAGAACTTGAATTTCTTGAAATTCAAACAAATCAGTTCGACCTAGAACTCGATCTGGACATCAGAAGTTGGCCGTGAACACTGACCTAATGTAAATTGTACGCGGGAAATGAGTCATACTACAATGCAATTCTTACCTGAATGCCTTCTTCACAGACTGGATGATGAACCAAATAGAGCAGCCCAACATTACAGTAACTAACACATAAATAAACCACTAACTTCTGTGTACTATTAGAGCATTTATGTCATTTATTTAAACTTTATTTTATCAGGTAAATTAACCGAAAACCAGTTCTCACTGCTGTACGTGATATTCCGGAGGAACAACATATTATGCATCGGAACTGCTTAGGATGCAAACATCATGCGAGTAACTAAACTCCTTAGCCAATAAGGGCAAAGGTATGTCGTCATGGAGGCGGTTCCAGTTTGTGCAGCCGGGTGAGAGGTCGCAGTGCATCTAACGGTAATGCATTGCGTCAGGATCAGAATGCCTTGCTTTAAGCCAGCGCTGTAAGCAAGTCTAAAGTACCCAATGATCGGACTGGGGAAACAAACTGAACCGCAGACTTAATACAGAGGACTAATGACAACAACCAGAAACAGCTGATCATATGGGGATCCCACACATTAACGAGGGGGTGTGGCACGCGGAAGGAGCGGACGATCGATAATGTTCAGGTTTTTGGAAGCCATTAGGAAAAAAATAACCTTCGTTTTATCCTGTTCATTTTGTGTTTAAATGCTAAAAAAAACTTAGTTAGGTGTAATTTGGGGGACCGGGAACGATTTAATTGGTTTTCCATTATTTCTTCTGGGAAAAATTTGATCAGAACCCGAACTTTTTAGGATTCGATCCGGAGTCCAGAATGAATTAAGTTCGAGAACCGAGGTACCACTGTGTGTCCGAGGTACCCCCCTTCCCCTGGGCCTGGGAGCATGCGTCGTCATCGGACACGATGGACAGCTAAGACAGCTAAGTGTGTAAGAGTGTGTGTGTGTGTGTATATACATATATATATATTGCTAGTATGATGATTATAGCCTCAGTGGGTGACACTGTGGCTTCACACCTCTGTTGCTGTGGGTTCTGCTCCTTCCTCTGGCTCTCCCTGTGTTCATGTGAGCTTCCTCTAGGTTTCCAAAGACATGCGGCTTGGTTGGAATGGAACTGCTGCTTTGTTTTTAGAGTGTCTGTGTGTGTGTCTTTCTGTGTGTGTGTACACCCTCTGAGACCGTCAGATCCTCTGCAGCTCCAGTCCACCCATGACCCTGCACTGGATCAGTGGTTATGGAAATTGGGTGTATGATATTAATCTGTGTTTTATACTAATGGAATGTGATGTACACAAATTGCGGAAATGCAAACAATATGTTTTACTACTAAAGTACAATGTAGGTACTCAATACATTCCAAAACACAATGTAAAAATACATTTGGGAAAAAAAAATTATATATATATATATATATATATATATATATATATGTGTGTGTGTGTTTTTTTTCCAAAAAAACTCTAAAAACATAACTGTACCGCATACATTAACAATCTTTTAAGTGTAGGAAGAATATGTAAGTGAAATAATACCTCAGAAATGAATGTGCCCAAACAAACCCAGAAACCCCTGTTTCAGTTTTTCTATTCGTCCGTTTCCTAACCACTCATCCCACTCAGGTTTGGAGCTGAGCCTGGAACCCATCCAAGGTAACACAGGGCACGAGGCTGCGGTACACCGCGAACGGGATGCCAGTCTATCGCAGGGCACATGCTCACACACTGCAGGTACTTCAGCGATGCCAATTAGCCTAACTGCATGTCTTTGGACTGCAGGAGGAAACCCCACAGAACGAGGGGAAGACATGCAGGCTGCACGCACACAGAGAAGCAGTGGGATTCGAACCCCCCAACCATGGAGATCTGTGGCAACTGTACTGTCCTCCAAGCCACAGTGCTACTCACGCACACATTTTTCTATGGATATGAAAAAATACTTTGCTTGATAAACTTAACAGGCAAAGTGAAAACTGTAAAATATTACAAAGCTCCTCATGCCAATCAGCACATCATATCAGTTAGACACTGTGCCTAGAAAATACTACAAAAATATTCCCCAATGTGTCTTGTAACTGTACTCGACTTTTAAAATTATTTGTATACTTCTCTAAAGCTACGGCCTTCTAGGCTCCTTCCCAGGCCAAGCGGTGTACACTCTCAGAGGGTACAGAGGGGTTGTACCCTCAAGGGGCTGCCTGTTGTACCCTTAGCTGTAGATAATTGTACCTTTTGAGGTACAGAAATGGACTCTGAAGAACATTTCTGTATCATTGATGGTACATTAATGCTGATACCTTTGGTATGTTCCTCAGAGTCAACCTCTGTACCTTAAAAGCTACAATTACAAAGGGTACAGCCCCAGTGACAAGCAAGGGTGCAATTCTTTCCCTTTTTTTCTGAAATTGTATACCAAGACAAGCATATATGTATACACACAAAATTGCGTAGAGATTTCAATTCCAGCAATTCATGTGCTTGTAATTGGCAAGTATTGATAAGCCTCTTAAGGATTATTACCTCAGTCAATTAGTATGTTCATGAGATTAAGCTCAGTTCTTTTGCAGTAAATCCCCAGATTTCGAAAAAGGTTATTAAACAAAAAAGTATAATAATAATAAAATAAAACATGACATGCTTAGTGATGTAGTAAATTAATTCTAGGTTGGGTTTGCGGTTTCTTATATAATTAATTCTTTTCTAGTGGTTTTGACATACTGTGAACTCCAACATACAGAATATTAATTTTGGATGACATTTCAAGAACTCCTCTGCTATATATCTGCTTTATAGCTGTGCTCTGCCATGTGGAAGTAATCCCCATGTATTATAAATGCATTTGGATTTTTGTGGAAGAATAAACATCCATTTTCTAACATGATATGTGAGTTACCTTGACCAGGATAAGTGGTTAGAAGATGGATGTATATTTGTAAAAGAGTATCATCAGGATGTCTGTTTATTCCAATACAAGTTGAAAAACTGGAAAATCCCCAGCATGAGTCATTCATGTGCACAATAATTTTATATGCGGTTTTTACATGTAGTTTTAGTGTTTTGCCTTATTTATCCACTTTATCTTCTTTTTTCAAATGAGCTACAAACAACACATTTATTTACTAATGGGATTAGGTTTGATTATGAGAAGTGCACAACTCTTTTCTAAGAATAAATGCAGTTTTTAGTAGAGAATGAAGGGCTGAAATAGACCTGCCACCCACAGTGAACAGTCTAAACTTGGCAACTATGAGTAGGATAGACCCCAACGACCTAAGTGTGCAGGCTGGAATGTAAGTGTGAAGCATCTCAGGCAGATATGGAGGGGCTGGACCGTGAAGAGCTTTGAAGGTAGCGAGAAGCAGTTTGTACTGAATGCGGAATGAAGCCAGTCACCAATGCAGATTGTAAAGGAAGACGCAGATCTGAGCTGAGCGTTTATTGTGCGCGACGACCCGAAATGGCAAGTTTATTCAACATTTGTTTATTTAATTTTACCTTCAAACAAGCAAATTTCTGCGGGAGTGGGTTGTAAATCTGACCGAACGATTTTTTTTTTTTATATAGGGCCAATCAAAAAGGGCCCCCCCCCCCCCCCCCTCAATGCCACCTGGAGCTTCCCTGACAGCCTTGCAGAAACTCTTGACACACTCCCTGTCTTCCCTCCCCCAAGTCTGAAGTGCAGAAAGCGCAGCAGTTCATTGCATCATAAAAGATCATACATTCTTGTGGGTGCCTGCTGGGGACGATTCTCAGGCCGCATGTTTGCTGGTCAGGTGCGTACACTGTCAGTTAAATTATGCCATTTCGAGGAATGTGACACATTCCTTCAGTAATCGTTCTTTTAGGAAGATATTTAAGGCAGAATTGAGAGCGTTATCTCCCTAAACCACACCAAAGCATGCAAGTAGGTTAGCATTTGCAATTTAATGGAAAACTCCAGCCTTTGACTGACACGTCGTTCCAAAGATGGTGCGCGGCTTCAGGTACTGTTTACTTTTCCAAAATGCTGAATTCCATGGGAGAAAATCCCAGAAAACAGGGAAACGGGTTTATTCCAGAGGTAACCGTATGAATGAGAAATAAAACTTTTTATTGCAAATAACATTCATATGGTGTGATATCCTTCACTACATATAAAACTAATTATTGCAGAAATGTATATTTCATAAAATGGTCAATTAAGCCCCAAGCAATCATTTAAGAAATGCATTACACAGACCTTCAAATGACTGGTATAAAATCATTTTTGCCTACTGCAAAAAACAAGCAGGGCCGTGAAAGGGTTCTTGAGTAACTTCAATTAACCATGCAGGTTTCATTCTAAATAAATACAGCAGGTCTTTGTCACAGCAGATTGCGGCAGTTACTAAATATATTAAACCACACCTACATTATGGGTGGCACTGATGCCTTACATCACTATGGTTGGGAGTTTGAATCCCAGTTCTGTGTCTGTGGTGTTTCTTGTACACTTCCACACAGGT
>JAABNY020000002.1:1037716-1056731 GCA_015164015.2 Brevimyrus niger | reverse complement strand
TGCCTTACATCACTATGGTTGGGAGTTTGAATCCCAGTTCTGTGTCTGTGGTGTTTCTTGTACACTTCCACACAGGTTTCCTCCCCCAGTGCAAAGACATCAGGTTAGGCTTATAGTTCTGCCTGAAATTGCCCACTGTGTCTGCACCCTGCAATGGACTGGAATCCCACCCAGTGTGAACCCCAACACTGGGCCCTGTGCTGCCTGTAAAGGTGGTCATTTAAGGTCCAGAAACTACAAATCCAGACCGAGATTTTGTTTCAACCAGCCGTAATGAACATAATGAGTGAGAGTCACAGAGTACTCAGCTGCTTGGTTGAAACATAATCTTGGTCTGGATTTTTGCTTTCTGGACCTGAAATATCCACCTCTGGCTGCCTGGGCTAGACACATAAGTTAAACATTCGGGAATGTTCTGAATTACCTTTTAAACAAACACATGCACGATTACCACTGTATGGCAGCCAATTTAGTGAATTAGTGCGATTATTTAATTATTGGCTTAGAGTTTCAAATATATTTACATTTTAATTTAGCAAACACTGCTAATCAAGTTTGGGTGACTAAAACTTAGCAATGAAGCTGAACAAATCAGCAGATTTTAAATTATATTTTAAAATATTAAAATTTAGCCTTATTATATGCCCAATAGACAATTAATTATAACTGCCTTACAATCCATACACTTAGGCAATCCCGCTGTAGAAATTTGTATTGATAGTAACCATGACCTTGCAATGAAAGCTTTTGTTTTATATTTTACTGCAGAAAATTCAATAGATGTAAGAGCAGTAGTGCCATGATGCCACAAAATGGGGCACCTTGTTATCTGGCTGACATCCTTCTGTTTCTTTGCTAAATTGAACTCTGGTTGTTGATCTTGGCCTCGACACAACTGAAGATGAGCATTGGACAGGAGTTATCAGACACAGATTACCTTCGAAGACCCTGAGGTCAACACACTCTCCTTTACTTCCTTTGTTTTTTTTTTTGTGTGTGTGAAAATATAAGAGACATGTTAAATATCTATCTAATGTAACATTACCTTTGATGTCTTTGATATGGAAACACTGTATTGAAAAGTAATTAAAGTTTTTTGATCTTTGCACTCTCCAATAAGTCTAATAAATAAATAAGTGCTGCACCACCATCACACACTGATTAGCATTGCTGATTTTCAACTTGTGCCCCCCTTTAATAGTAAATGAACTGAAGATAAACCCTTTTCAATAAACTAGAGGAGCGAATCCAACATATGAGTGTAAGTGTCTTCAGCGCCTGCGGCTCCCGCTGTATATGAACAAACTGTTGCTCACCATTTGCATTAATGATGTTTTTTTTTGGATGGAAAACATAAAGGAGATGTGGGTCATTCAAAAACACCGCTTCAACGTACAAATTAAGTCAGGTTCTGAAACCACTAAAACCAATTTTGTATTTATTTCATGAATCTTTTGCAGAAACATAATTTTTCATGTCGGGGTCAATATTCTGTGAAGTTTTTCATCCTGTCTAATTCATACGTAAATGTAAATATACTATTTTCACAATGCTAATACATTCATGCAAATTGTAAATATAATTCTTCTAGAATGCTTAATATCCTTCGCCACTATATTTCATAATTGTATTAATGATGCAAATATCAGTGAAAATTAGTCTGGGAAATTTGTCTGGGAAAATGTTCAACTTCAACTCCATTTTTCTAGCCGATGTGTTGACAAGTAAGGGCAGCTATGCTTAAGGCATGGATACAAATTGAAGATGTTCCTGAACAAAGCCCTCAGCGTTTTACCCCTGAATTTATTTCTTATTCTGTAGCAAACACAAACATGCTCCAGTAGATTGTTTTTGGTGCAAGTTTATACCATGTCATCCAGTTTAGTTGTGATAATGTATTCACAAAATAAAGATTTTGTAAGCTGTCAGTTAAGTTCCTGTCACAGGACACTGTGGTTGTTTAAAAACTGAGAAAAGAACAAATCAGCTAAAACAACTAGTCATTTCAACATCCCCATGAGGAATTTATGTATTTATGGTTAAAAAATATTTTTTGGAACATCCCATGTAAAAAAAGATAATCAAGTCATATATTGTGTTAAAGTGAACATATTCTGATTTACCCCATATTCACGCTTGTATTTTATTCCACGCGTTTCAGGAATTTAATTATTTAATGGGAAATATCTACATGTTTCAGTTCTTCAGACAGGGCAGTACCCTTCTTTCAATGAAACCATTGTGCACCTCAGTCAGGATGGAATTAAATATTTACCCAGGCTTGATCCTGCATCAGCCACTGGAAAGGTTCCATTAGCAATAAAAAATAAACATGGGAATGCCTTCAGCTGCATCTATATCTTCCTTTTTCACAGCAATCAGATTAGATCTTTAAACGTGCAACCTTATATACACAACAGTTAGCTTCGTATTTCTGTGTTTATTCATTGGTCCTGAAGCATAGAGTCCTGCTCATGGAAACAATGTAGTGATTTTTTGGTAAATTTATACTCTGTGATTTCCACTAAATAAAACAAGGCAACTTGAATATAACTGGGAGTCGAAATGCGACATAAATGCATCACTGAAAAGCAGATTGAAGCTTTATGAGATTCATCCGTGTTAGAAATACGTTACTGCAGAAGTACGGAGTGAGTAATAAATAGTGAAATAGAGGTTGAGGAATTCTGGCATGCTCAGTAGCTGCAGGACTGCTCTACCAAGAAAGTGACAAGCATTCTGGATATTGGGTATTAGGAGTCCCTCAATAAAAATGTAAATAAAATTCAGACGTAACATCCAGGTGCTTATCCTGGTCAAGGTCACAGAAGGGCCTGGAATCCACCCCAGCGGCACAAGGAACAAGGCTGGGGCACATGCTGCATAACACATTCGGACACCACGGAAAATTCTCAAATACGGGGCAATACTCCAATACAGAATATTATTGTTTTTCTTTGTAGAAATGGGCAAAACATGTTATAAAATCACCAGTTTTATAGTTATTACATTTTATTGGCTTGATTTATAAATTTGCAAAGAATGGGGATGTATGAGGAAGTATAATGAAACATATAAAACTTTTTAAAACTAAAATAAGCACACATAACTTTTTATGTATAAGCTGATTGATTTCTTAGCTATACAATATATAAATAGAGTATTTGCACATGCATATTATTCTAACAAAAAATGACTGGGCTTTTTTCCATTGTTCACAGTGTGCTGGCTACAAACAAGCAAGAATAATGCACTCCACCCCTGATATGAAGAAGTAATTTGTCAATTATATAGCTATGTTCTTTCTTTTGCACATGCTTTATGTTTTTTTGGCATTGTACTCATGGATCTCCACTTTCAAATTCACTGTACAGCATACATATATCCACCCATATTTCATTCCATGCATCTTCCGTACCTGCTTGTCCTATGCAGGGTCACGGGGCTCCACTTTGAGTTATAATTCCTTCACGCAAATCAGATATTATGATAAGGAATGGGATGACTACGAGTAGAAGTGTCACCGGGGTGCAGGGGTTAGCACTGTTGCCTCATACCACGGGGAGCAGGGTTCGAGTATCTGCCATTTGTCCATGTTGTTCCGGGGTTTCCTTCAGGTTCTCCGATTTTCCTCCTGTGGTCCAAAAACAGGCTAAGGCTGACTGGAGTTACCAAATTGCCCATATGTGTGTATGTGAGTTTACCTGTTCCTCCTCAGTTGTTCCCTGCCTTGTGCCCATTGGCTCTGGACCCCCTGCAACCCTATGTAGGACAAGCAGTTACAGAGAATTAATGACTACAAAAAATAATTGTGACAATGTGTGTAATACCTTAGCAACAACTTGCAAAAGTAGTAAAGAAGTCAAGGATCATTCTTTTAAGAGAATAAGTGAGGCCTCAAATGGCTGTATGACCACTGGCTGAAATTGAGGGTGACAGAACTGATCTCAAAACCCAAGAAGCCCAGCGGTGAACCTGACGTTTGGTGATTGAAAAGCCTGCTCAGCATTTTAAGAGTGCTAGAAACGTCTAAACCTATTTTAAGGCCTTAATGCTGCGTGTAAAACCTTGCAAACATGATTTTATTTGACTCTCCACCCCTGTTCCTCCTCACTTCGTCTAGGGCATCATCCAGAAAATGTGCGGCCGCGTGCATCTAAGCAGTAGTTTAAACTTTGATTTACCTGAACCTGATGCTGATACTGCCAAGTGATCATGTGAGATGCAAAATGTTCCACAGATAAAGGAAATATTGGGCTCTCCACTTCTGTGGCATGAAAAACTGTGGCATCCGTAGCTCATCTATAAACATCATGAACTCCACCACCAATGGAGAGCTGTAAACAGTGTCTGTGAAAGGAATGTTTGTGACGCTCAACTCATAATCTCCAGCTGAAGAGCTGTTTAAAGGACTAGCTATACAAAATACTGAACTCATTTTGCAAGAAATCGGTGTTATGCAGATTCAAAATGATGCATAATATAAAAGAAAACATCAAATAATATATCTTAAATTTTGACGTATTGAAAGAGAACTTCCATTGTCCTTTTCCTTTACCTATATCTTTCAATTGAGTTGAGTATATACATTTGCTTTTTTTTAAGCAGTAATTATAATGATAATATTGATTCCTGTGGGGAAATTATCTTTTTGCCTGCTCCGTCCTGCTCTTCGTGACGCATACAGCTCTGGAAAAAATTAAGAGACCACAGCAAAATTTTCAGTTTCACTCATTTCTCAGTTTATGGCCATGCATCTGTGTAAAATGTAGATTTATTTATTTTTTGGCAAAATGCAGCCTGGTTCTTCTCTGTGTCTCTTGAATGAAGGGCTTCTTCAGTCCTGCTTCTAGGAGCTGGTTATGAGGTGTCCTAGTACTGCGCTCTACAACACTTACAATGCTTACCATTCTTTTTGAAGGTCTCTTGATGTCATCCTTTGATTCTTTAGGTATTGTCGGATAAGTTGACATAGGGCTGGTTTCCTGAACAAGGATTAAGACTAGTCTTAGACTAAATTGCCGTTTCAATAGAGATTCACCATTGTAACCCAAAGCTAGTCTAGGCTTAGGCTTAATCCTTGACTGGGAAACTGGCCAATAATCTCTGGCATTAAACAGCCACTTCGGCCCTGTACCTGGCTAGTATTTGTCTGTCCCCAGTATCTCCCATCTCACCTCGTTCTTCTGTACCACTGTCTTAGAAATGTTCAGCCTGGAAGCCACCAGCCACCCAGTGCAGCCTCCTGCCAGCAAGACCAGATGCAGATTTTTAAAAATATGCAGCGGTCTCCTATTTTTTTCCATAGCTGTATGTGGGTGAGAGCAAAGCTTGGCAGCAATGGGCAGCCAGCAGCAGTCAGACCTGAAATGGCGGCCTTCCGATCACAGGCACAGCGGTTTAGTGCTGTACACCCACATTCATACACAAAACGTTTTTCTAGCGGACTACTGGTGCATCACCAGTTCTTTGCAAAGAATAATACCATCAGGCCAAAAAATAAGTGAAACTAGTAACATGATCTTTTGTCAAACAAATCTTATAAATGGTGATTTTCACAATTTGACCAACAGCTGTATCCTAATAAGCATTTGTGTTATCGGCACCCTACAATACAATCTCAAGTGCCTTCAGTTCAGCTAAAGTACCACATTAGCAGGACTCCATCCCGCAAACTACTTTATTTGGTGTTTGTGCATTGATGGAGTGTTTATTAGCCTCGGAGTGAGACAATTTATGATATGGGGTAAAGCTGAAACAGATTTTTGGCATTCTCCCACAGGTTTTCCAAAAAAGAAGCAAAAAATAGAAACTATAATACATACAGACACAGCACATTTCAAATTATAATACAGACATTATTATTGTATTATTTATGTATGTATGTTCATTAACTAATTGGGTGATACATGCAGTGAGCCTGGAGTGTGTATATAAAGAATCACAGTCTACGAAGTGTATGATGCAGAGGAAACCCTGGACAAGATGCTTGGTGGTTACAGGACACACACACACTGTAAACACAGACATCTGCCTACATGGAACTACACGATCTAAACTGACATGCTGCACAGAGATGGGACAGAAACTGCACCCACGATGCTTGGCCAGCATCCCGTGCTTTTGCTGGGGGGTTATGAAGAGTGGGATAGCAGGAAGTCCACGAGCACCTGTAGATCTCCAGTAAGCATCTTTCAGGGCTGTCATAATAAAGATTCTTTAGGAAGATACACTCTAGACACTTTCAGTCTGATCCAGTCCTGGCAATCTACCAGGTATGTTAAAATTAATGGTTAATTTTTTAAGCAATTGGAAAGATTTACAGTTAGATTTCACTCATTTTTATTTTTTTTTCTCTTACCGTAGCACATTGTTGTCTGATTAGGGAAAATAATATCGCTTTTTAAGAACAGATCTACTTTTCTGATAAATTTAATAAATAGCGATAAATGCAAGCAAAGCCCTTGGAGGATCCCCCACCGCGCAAAAACTTTTTAATGCAGACGTTTCTCCTGTGGAGGTCCCCGACAGTGGAATGAGCTGCTGAACCACATCCGGCCATCAGACTCCCTCTCCAGCTTCCAGAGACGCCTCGAGACCCATCTGTTCCAGGAATTCCTCCACGAGCCCGACACTGCTCTGTCTTCCCACAGCGTTGTACTTTCTGGTCATTGACTCGTTGTCTTGTTAGATACTTGCTCTGTTTTGAAGGTGTCGCGTAGCTCTTTCTCCAGTACTGCATACACCAGCACCCGCATCCATTGGAAGCTCCGTCTAGTCATAATTATGTCTACTTGACTTGATGAAGGCATAAAGCTTTGTAATGTGCTCTCTGGATCACTTTTATGTTGCTTTGGACAAGAGTGGCGAAATAAATATAAATGTGAATAAATTCGACAATGACAAAATTCTCTCTTTTGAATTGCAACACTCACCAAAAGAAAACTTAGTGTGCATAAAAATTAAGCATTGTTACCCACTGCTAAAGAAAGAAAAAAAAGCTTTATTCAAGATATAAATGTGGGTACTAATAGCCAGAATGGTTTATTTAAGATTTTGAAGATAATAAATGCAAAACTAAAGCTGGACCATGAGTGAATGATAGAACATAGGCTTTTTTGTTTTATTATTACATTCATCTCAATTGATAGAATCAGTGTCAAAATTGAAGAAAATATCTTTACTTGCGTTTCATGCTTATGGATGTTAATGAGAGATGAAGAACAATTTCTCTCTTTTTTTTACATATGCTTTAAGTAAAAGCTGAATTCAGAGCACAAGTTACAATGGGGACCTACACAAGAAGCAATGTGAGCCTGGCTGCAGCCATCAAATCAGGAAATGCTAAACAAGACGGAATGTTTTCTCTGGTTCATTATGATCTATCTTTGATGTGAGAGGTCAACAATGAATCACCAATGTATATCATCCCATATAACAGGGGAATTTTACTCAAGTGGAGGCATTACCCCGTCTAGGGTTGGGGTGCACCAGGTGTGGGGAGAAAGGGAAAGGGGGCAAAAGGAAGAAAGGTATGCAAAAAATCTGAGTGAAAAGCACTAAATTTTGACGAGAGTGTATTTTACACTTAATGGGGAAACACCAGAGTCAACTTCAGTGTTGCCCAAAGCATCAAAAAAGCAGGTGACTGGGTAGGTACATACCCTAAACCAAAATCCAAATAAACGACCAACACTACCCTATCATCTTAACTAGCCAGAAACACAAACAGAACTCATATAAACAGAAACCAAATAGGCAGCCACTCCTTACTCTTGGTGTATACAGAATTAACAGGGAACAAAACACAGAAATATCAAGCCCAAAACCGGATAGTTAGTCCAAGCAAAGTCCATGATCAAAGTTTCTGACAAGTATAGCACCACAACAAACTCTCCTCCAACTGCAGGCAAATGGTCCTTTAATTTATGTGATGAGCAGGAATCCAGGACAAACACGCGGCACAGGTGGTGTTCATCTTGTTCATCACGGAGACAGGCAGAAGGCAGGCATGTTCTCCGGCAGGCAGAATGTGGAGGCAAAACATATGGCGCTGGAACCCAGAGAAGATGCAGCCACCAACACAGACCATAAGAGGAGGACATACGTGGGAAATAAATGCACTTGGAGCTGATTTTGATGTAAATAACCTTTGGTGACCAGTGTAAGTGTATACTACTGTAAGCTGAGAAATGTTCCTACATGCAGAAACTTCAGTAATTAATAGACTGAAGAAATATAACCCCCTACAGAGAGATTGTGTTAAATGTCAACACAAAGGCAAAAAAAGTGAAATTTACTCCTTCACCTCCTGGGCATCATACTCAGGTTTTTTAAACTTATAGAAATAAATTTAATCTTCATATTTGGGGAAAAAAGAAACTTCAGCTCACTTCACGTGTTTACAGATAAAAAATAAATATAGTTAAAAGCATTTTAATACTAATATTTACACTGCATCAAAGCCATGGACTCACTAATGTCCCATAGCAACTACAAGAGGAACTGGGTTTGGGGACGTCCAGAACCCCATGAAACAAGGACAGACTGTAGAAGATTAATGCAACGTGGTCCTTTTGCCGCAACATACAGTAAAAGTTCACCTGTTTTAGTATCACAATGCTTTTAGAAGAATCGTTACAACTTACCATGTCCTGAGCCAACACATTTTTGACAGAAAAGCTGATCCAGGCTATTTCTTTGTCCCCTTTCTGGCAAACTTCTTTTAGCTACTGTACCTGGAATCGTTTCACCAGGTTCTGCCTTGCGTCTTTTGCTGTTTGCTTTATTCGTCTTTTGCTGTGATCCGCTGTACTTCCCTTGACATAACAAATACGAATCCTTTCATACGTACTTTCTACTTCATTTCATTCTGATTTTGACCTCATACGATGGAGTTTGATAGTGATCTTCAGAAGAGATCTTATTATGTTCCACACAATCTGCTGGAATAAATGCATTTTATGCTGAATTTTAAGCCATAGAAACTTTGGCCTGCAATCTGGGGGCTTATTGCTTGAATCATATCGGTGTAAATTACTTTAAATACATTTTAAAGAAATTACAAGACACCAGGAATGATACTGGATAAGATCTTGGAGATTTGCAAGTCTTGGGGTTTTAATAGTAGGAACCAAGTCCACAAGATTATATAGGAGTAAAACTTCTGTGCATATATACAGGCAAGGAGACAAATGACTTTTGGACATTTGTGTTGTTATATGGACATAATCCACATACTACACTGTTGAAGTGCATTGTGTATGATCTAATGTGAATGTACACACACACACACAGACATGTTTGTATTCATATCTTTGAGGGGACCGTCCATTCATTTCTATGGGCAAGACTCTAGTCCCAATGACAACCTTAACAACAACCCAACCCCAACCTTAACCATGAGTAACCAAACAAAATACAAAACTTTTTACATTTTTAGTTTTTTGATTGCAATCCTACATTTTTATAAAATTGAGTTTCCCCTTGTGGGGACTGAAAAGTTGTTTGCCACAACAGCACAATAACAGGTTCTAATCACATTGTGGGGACACTTGGACCCCACGATGTAATACGTACATGCCCACACACACAGTTTTGCCTTCCTTATGGGACATATTAAATTAAGCTGCATTTATTCCCAATCATAGATTATATATGCATGAATTGATGCTGAGAATTGTGTCCTTAAAATGGTAATAAATGGAAATAATAGAAAATGAAACCTGTCACAAATGTAACAAAATCCTTAGCAAATTTGTTTCCCCCACACTAAAATAGGTGCGATTATGTAAATAAGTCACATATACAAATTCCCAGATAATTAAATCTTTCCTTTCCTCTTATTTGGTCTTAAACAGACCAAAATTCCTGTTTTTAAACGAGGACCATGTTCACCCTCACATCGCCATATATCTTCCAAAGTTAATCAGTAAAAAAAAAAGTACATAATTTCATTGTTGTTTTAGATTATTGCCAATTTGTTTGACAAACTCCCACAGTGGCCCAAGTTATTTCACTTGCAGATAACTTTTGATGTCAATTTGGGCCTTAATCAGTGTAAAAACAAGAATATTTTTTTTTTTATTTATCATGGAAATCATAATTAGAGCAATGAAAGCAACAGCCTGCAGGGAGGGGGTATGGTAAGATTTAGTTTTGAAGGAGATTCAGTTTTGACAAAAATCATTTGGCAATATACAGTGATTATATATCTATAAATTCTAAAAATTCTAAAAGTGCCCTTTTACACAATCATTTATTTAACTTCTGGAGAGAATTATTATCTCAAATCTAAAATTGATGACTGAAATATATCAGATGGTATGCCAGCATCCCAAGGAAATGTATGATGTTAAGTTTTAAATTATAGATTACTAGATCTGTTTTTCTATTTTTCTGTTCCTTGGATCATACCGGAAAATATTTTCCACCCTCCCATATCCCTCACCCGTCAAAGGTCCACTGCAAACCTGGATCACATCCCAGGTAAGACAACATATCAGGCCATAAAAAGCAACAGACACACAGCAATTTAGACACATCAGTTTATCTAAACTAGGACAGTGCTCAAGCTGCACACCGACCGATTCAAAGCTAGAACTCAATCCACCACTGTGGAGCTGTAGGCCTAAGAGTTACCCACTGAATCTCAAGATTTCTTCATAACCCACATTCCCTAGTGTGGCTGCACAGCTTCTAGTAATATATAGGATTATTACAGCTATTCTGAAGCACTTTTTGCAGAAAACTCTGAATTTCCAATTCAAACAGTTAGATAATTACTGCTTGACATTTTGTCATTGTGTCATCATCCTTTCCCAACTCTAATTGTAATACCATCCATTCATCCATCCGACCGTTTATCTTGGACAGGGTAACGGGGGGCTGGAGCCAATCACAGACAGCACAGGGTACGAGACGGGGGCAAACCTTGGATGAGATGCCAGCCCATCACAAGACACATATACACACACAAATATACATTATGGGCAATTTAGGGACACCGATTAGCCTAACTGCATGACCGAGTACAAAACAAAAAGTACCTGCAAGAGACCCTTTGCTATGTTACCATTTAAATAAATGTAAACAAATTTTACTTAAAACATAGCATATATTTATTTGCCGATTAGATCATGGGGTCTGGGTGTAATTTCAGGGATGCATAATCATGATTGCTCAACTTCTCATGCAAGCAACAATGTATATTCTTTGCTTGACCTCCTGTAACAAAACAATTGATTATATTAAAACCTACATCCCATATTTTTCCCATCTTCGTCAGTGTGGGAACATTTCTTTACATGCCTGCAGCAATTTATGCTCAAACAAAATGCAACCTATAATCAAAACAAAATGAAATAGTCTAGTATAAGTCTAGCACTACAAATTACCTGTGTGCTGTAATGTTTATTACTAGGATAATTGCCTATCCTTTGTGAGGCTCTTAGACTAATGTTATATGCATACTTTTTGCAGCAAAAAAAAAAAACTCAAACCAAAACGAGGATCTCAATAACCACAAACTTAAAGCGTTTAAGGCATGAAAAAATGTGATGCATGTATTTTCTTTTTATTTTTCTAAGCATTTTTATAATGTACTGGTCATGAAAAAAGATATTTCAGTTACTGTAACACTATCATAGGTTGCTGTGTTTTTTTTGCATAAATGTGTTTATTTCTAACCAACAATATGTCCCCGTTAATCATCAATTAATTAAATCTGCAGCGTGTTTGAGAAATGAAAAAAATAAGATGCTGTTCTGAATCAAGGTACACACATTGTTTAGGTAATAGGTCTCCTTTGAACTCTGTGAATAGCCTCTGTACCATGGTATTCATGCCAGACTAACATGGCAATAATGGATTCTAAAAGCATAATGCTTTAATTCTGTATGCTCAAACCGGTGAACTACACTGTTCAGTAATTAAAGCTACTGCTCGCTACAAAGTTTACAGTCAATTGAACCGGCTGTAGATTTGCGGATGTAGATGAGCCATGAATGAATGTTGCAGACAGAGACCTGCACTATTGTTCTTTCTTAGCACAGGCCCTAGTGCTTATTTCTGAATCTCCCTTCTAGGTTAGTCTTTTTTTGTCATGCATTTCATATGAGGAATGACTGATCTTGACTGGCCGGGGAAGCTCTCGGGTAACACATTTGCATCAAAGGCACAGCAGAAGTAATATATACTGTGATTTGTTTTGCCGTTTAACATGCACAGTGCCGGGTTGGTTTTGACTGCCTCAGCACTGGTTCCTTCATTTTTGTTTCCCCCATTAAAGTGTCACATCTATGGCTGATTTGTAGTAAACTCCCATTTCAGTCTTATTCTAAACTGCTTAATAAGCATTTCACAAATAAGGTTCTTTTTTTTCTTTTTGTTTTCCAAAATACCACAACAAACAGACTAAACGGTACAGTGAACCTCATCGCATATAGAGAAGTCATCTTGTGGCCGCCTTTGGGGTGGAGATGGCTGTGATCTCACTGGCAATAATGGAACATCAGCCCCCTCTATTGATTTCCTGAGGTTATTACTACATTTCAAGGGGAGGAAACGTTCCCTTAACAAGTATCAGCTGTCAGCACTGCACTAATTACCTTCTTCTAACTTTCCAGCAGATACTCAGTGCTAGGAGTGCCGTTCAGTAGACCTGAGAGGGTTTAAAATGTTTGCTTGAACTTGACCACTGGCTCACATGTAGGGTTATGCCGATTCTTCTGGAAAGACTGAATAAAAACCCAGCACCGTGTGTATGCTGTATATGTAAATTGTAGATGTCATGCATAATGTATATTTATATAGCAGAAATAACCTATAATTAATGTTTCTTCCTAGTTCTTTGAGTTGTCATTTCTTTCTTCGCTGGGATGCAAACCTGCTACTCTGTTTTACTTAGTGGTAGATTATACAGATGCTCCTCTACATACGAACCTTCAACTTACGAACTTTCAGACATACGAACAAAGAGGACTGTAAATTGTGTTAGTTGAGCTCCCCCTTTCTGTACGCAGCATCAATTTTTTTTTCTACGTGCCAATTCTGCCTAGTACGACTTCTGTCCGCTACTACCGCCATGCAGCAGTGTAGCGCGCGTACTCCCCGCATCCTAGTTATTTATACTTGTGTAAACCCTTAAAACCGATGTTCAATAAGGACTTACGAACATTTCAAGTTACAAATGGCTGTTCGGAATGTACCTCGTTCGTAAGTAGAGGAGCGTTTGCATAAGCAAGAGTTTACAAACAGAAGGGAGCACTGCTTTCAGATATATGCACAGGTACACATTATATATGACCATCACCTTTGTTAATGGTCCATATCGTTAATGTCTTAGTTTCAATAGAATATGTATGTATGCATGATATTTTAAAACACACATTATTCACTCCCTGCCTCATCATTTAAGTGCTGTCATTTTTATTTATATGTATCCATATTTTAGATGCCTTATTTGCCGCCGCCTTGCAGTTATTCTTTAGTCTGATGATACCCCAGGAACAAAGTCTGGGACACACATTGTACCACAGCCAACCCTCCCTGCATAATCTGCAAGATCCTGAGAAAGGCTATAAAAACGCAGTGGATATTGCAACGTCGCACATAGACTAGACTGGGGAGGGACTGAACCCACAGCAAACTGAGGTGCGCGGTTAGAGTCGTGTCCAGTGAGGCAACATACCATCTGTGTATGTCCCTGTACACACACACACACAACCCTAAATCCAAACATAGGCAACCTTAACCCCAACCCAGCCTTAACCTTAAGTAACCAAACAAAATACAAGTCTTTTGGATTTTTTCAATTGCAGCCACAGATTTTGATAAAATTGAGTTTCTCCATGTGGGGACTGTAAAATTGTTTGCCACAACATCACAATAGAAGGTTCTTGCGACATTGTGGAGACATTTGCACCCTACAATGTAATGTATAGCTGATCCCCCCCCGCCCACACACACACACACAAAATAGGTATATCAAAACGATATTGGGTTTTCAGATTTTGACTAAAATGAGGTTGGGGGGAAAAAAGCTAATCATTAGTCTTTTATTTGCCCTACAGAAATGTGAATACAGCATCCTTCAGATTCCTTTGCTACAGATTCAGCTGGGCCCTTTAGTTTCTGTTACATATTATTTCTCACAAGAAATATTTCAGATGTCAATAAAGAGATAATAAAGATATATAGATCTGTCTGCTTTACCAAAGTTCTTTCTATAACAACATTTTCTTGTGAAGGAGAAATAGACCATCTCTCTCTGGTATGCCAAAACACAGCTTGATTCATAAAAACCAGCATAGGTCTGTCTGCCATTTCACTAATGATATGTACTATACATGGAAACTCTAATCAGCAACAACATGTGTTACTGTAATTTGAATGCCAATTACCAATTAAACACCCCTATGACTTCCACATAGCTGGGGAAAACTTTATAATCATCTCTGGATCTACTCCTGCATTAGAATCACTGTGGTTCACCCTTGCAGCATTCCGGACTAGCCTGACAGCTCCTACAGAAATGTCAGGGAAATCCACACCAAGAAACTATTTCTGAGAGTTCAGAAGATGTGTGTTGAGTGAAGAAGGTTTTGAAAAATGTGCTACTTACTTTCAGCTGAGTCGGTGTTCCCTCGGGCCTCTTTGAAGATATAAAGCAACATAAAAGAAGGTCTAACAAAATCAGTGGACATGTGAGGAGAAACTTCTCACCATGTTGTCCGTAGTTACAGTTAATACTAACAATCAGTTGGGACGGTGCGGTGGTCAGACCCAAGCTGCGATACTGCGATACTGCAGTGCCAGCTGCGATACTGCGATACTGCAGTGCCAGCTGCGATACAGATGGTGGACAATAAAATAAGGGCTTCGTACTTCTTGAATTTTGCGGCACGGGTCGGCCACTGTCTACAGTTGTAGTAATAATGGCAATCGGCAGGGCACTGTGGCCTGCACACTCTGTTTCCATTCCCCAAGTGAACATTGGGGTTTTAGCTGCAGCCTTGAAATTATTGGTCCTCTGGGCTGAAAGAAAGCACACACTAGTGTCAGAAGCTGGTCTCAATGTGCTATATTATACAGTCAAGTACGCCGGGCTGTAGTAGAGGAGATACACAAACGCAGCACCCATAAAATTTTAGAAGTTTGCTTTTCCAAGATGGACATCGCTAAGGCAAAACGTAGGACACTTTTATGATGCGGGACGAATTATAAAAGGCAGCAAGCATCAGCAAACTCTACTGAAAAGCAGAAAGGTACCTGGTCGCATCAGTCTATCTGCTAACTGCTTATTCTGGTCAGGGGAGTAGGGAGACCTGATAATCCATGTCAGGGAGGACAGCTTGAGCTACTTCAGGTTTTACAAACTGCTTCAAAACTGAAAGGCTCCTCTGCTTGGCTAAATAATTCAGTTCGCCTTGTGCTTTGACTGGGTTCTTTCCTTAATTGAAAGACTCATCCAGCTGTTTCACATAAACATTGATGGCACATGCATGATTATAGGAAACTGACCAATCAGTAATCAGCAAGAACTCAATGCTAAAGTGGAATCCGGTTCCTTTTAATTAAAATACTGTGCTAGCTCAAAGTGTCCTCCCTGTACACCTCGGATGGGATGCCATTCCATCACTTAAATAGTCATACTCTACAGGCAATTTGGAGATGTCACTTAGCTTAACTGTATTTGGATTGTGGGAGAAAACTCAAGAAGCATGGAGTGAACATTCAAAATCCACAGCTAGGGTGGAGGGAGACTTCAAAACTTCACCCTGGAGGTATAATACAGTAGTGCTACCCACTTAGCCACAATGCTATGCACACATAATAGCCGCAGCTATTTCTCCTGATGTGAAACCCCATTAGTAATGCAGGTCAGTTTCCATTTTCCTTGCTTATGAATCTTTGCCTAAAGTTGAAAGCTGACCGAAATTCATAGGGATCATGTATTGCCTATTTTAATGTACCGCTGCAAAATTGTCTAATAAGAAGCTTCATTTCATGGGGTAAATAGTGAAGGTTATCAGAGAAGTTTATTGTTTTTCAATACAGATCAACAATTATTACACTCCATTATTTTAATGTCTAAATGGAGAGATTTAATGCTATAAGCCTACTGTTCCAGAATCCACAAATGCAGTTAATTACATACTGGTGTACTGTGGGGGGAAAAGTGGATGCAGTTATACATAATTTAGTAACTGTTTGGATATCCTCCATAATGGACTAGCACCCGATCCAGGGTGAACCTCTGCCTTGCGTCCTTTGCTGCCTGGGACAGTCTCCAGGTCCCCTATGACTCAGTCCAGAAAAAGCTGCAATACCATGGATGGATGGATATTTAGATATATTTTTAGAGAGGAACATGGGTTATGATACACACAAAGATATTTTTAAATTTAAATAATACATTTTAATGTATCTTATGGGTGCCTGTTTGTACCGTGCAGATGGAGCTCATTAAATGAACTCATATAAACAAAAAATGTAGGATTATGGCAAGGTCAGTGGATTAGAGCAATGTGTCACGACACATCTGCTGCATATGGGGCTGTGTAGTTGCGGATCGGACTTCTTGGTCCAACGCATCCCACAGTTGCTTGACATGTCCCCCGTGATCCATATGATGCAACAAAAAATGTGACTCATCAGACTAGGCCACCTTCTTCCTCTGCTCCATGGTCCAGTTCCGATGCTTTCATGCCCATTATAGGTGCTTTCAATGGTGAATAGCGGTCAGCGCAGACATTTCTGACCGGCCTGCAAGATATGCTGCCTTACATGTGGCAGGGTTCGAGTCCTGAAACATTACTTCCGCGATCATCATTAAAATTAGCTGGAACCGCTGGCACAGAAGGCCTTCTGTTGGTTTGGACCTGATGAGATAGTCTTCGTTCACATTTCACGCTGACGCTCACATTCCACACTGAGGAGTCTTGGCTGCCCATTACCTCAAACCCTTCTCAGCAGGTACTCAGCATGGATGAGTGTGAACACCCAAGTTTTGCCATGTCGGAGATGCCCTCACCCAATCATTTGGCAATAACGGTTTGGCCGGTTATTAATTAACGGTTATTACTCAGCTCTTTATATCTGCCCAATTCTCCTGCATCCGAGATGCTGACTAAGAGTCTGATATATACCAGACCTTGACACGCACCATTTTAGCACAATTAGAAACATTATTGGTTTCACATAGGGATGGAAGTGTTTTGATTATATACAAACAAAATGTGATTTTTCTTTCTACAACACAAGCAAAATAGAAATGCTAGAATGGCTGTTTCAAGCCATGTTGAAATTCAGGAACGCAACTCACTGTCTTTTCATATATTTTTTTTTAAGCACAGCCCACAACTACCTCTAGTGGTTAAAACTTCACATTACAAAAATCTCTTGCTTTGTTGCTGTTGACGTCATTATCAATTAAATTAAATGTATTATTCACAAATATGAAAAGCATGTGTGCAGTTTTTCAATTGTATGCCTCGGTTAAGAGGAAAAGTAAGAAATAGCTTATTAATCTCAGAACTGCTCATCCAGCACAAGGCTGCAGGGTTGACCAGGATCCGTCGCTGGCAGAGATACACTGTGAGAGATGCACTCTGTAGTTTTAAAATAAAAGATAAGAACTGTAATTCAATGTCTTTTGTTCAGGCCTTGCTGGGACCATTTATCAGGCATTTCTTTGTATGTGATTCATTTCCAAAAAAATAAACTAAGTGATATAACAAACTCCCATGTTTTGATCCCAGAAACATGATGAAGCTTTGTATTTATTGACAATGTGGTCCTACTTTATTGAGTTTTTTCTTGGATGTAATTAGCACAGCGGGGCCAGCAGAATAGAATTATCCAGCTCATATGGACACTTTCAAATCAAACCTAATGTACCGTTTGAGTACAAAAGGAACAAAAATAAAATGTTCATTGTGAACAAGTGGTATGGAGGATGACGATATGGTGATATGGAAACACAAAGGTATCAGACTACAACTGTTTTTGTAATAGATATTTTGGTTACTAGCTTTATGATGCATTATGTTTATAATAAAAAAAACAAAAAACATTGCATTTCTTTAACAGAAACAAAGTCACAAGGTCTACTTTGTAATCTGGACTGTTAACAAATTGTCACAAATAAACAACTGACATGTGGCTTGATATCCATTAATTCAAATAGTGATTGTATATTTCCCATTTGTTGAGGCAAACGTCATCGTAGCTAAGCCATTTTGAACAGGAAGCATAAGCTAATTTTGTTACAGAATTGTTTGATTATTAACCAGATGGCTTTTATGTGAATTAAATCTACCATTACAATTGCACACAGATTATATGCAGCGTCTTGCATTTGTTTGATATTTAAACCACTGATATGAAATAAAATATTCAATTTTTCTGTCCCACTTTCACAAAGAAATTCTATTTCATTTTGTATGTGGAGAACCACGTGGATCTTTAACATCATTTTAATACATCTGTAACCTGTGACCTTAAATGGGTTAAATATGCAGATGCATGAAAATCCTTATAACCAGTATTAATAGCTAGAACGGAGAAGGCCTTCATATGCAATAAAATCTGGAAGTGATTTCTGCTTCATTTTGGTATTCAGTACACTCAGTTCATATCCTTTAGTAAAATGTAACCCAAGGGTCCTGCTATTCCATTCAGTGACATGTTTTATACAGTCTCTCTCTCTCTCTCTCTCACACACACACACACACACACACACACGCACGCATGTATATATATAAATAAAATTAAAAATGGTGAAAGTCTCATCTTTTGCTTGGTTACTTATGAATAAGGTTAGGGCTGGGTAGGGGTTAAGGCCGTCATGTTGGGATTAGAATTCTCCCCATAGAAATGAATGATATTTAGCTTAGTTATATCATCTTGTTTTGTTTGACTCTTCTGCCGGCCCCCTGGAGGATGGGCTCCCCCTTTGGGTCTGGATCCTCCCAAGGTTTCTTCCCCCTATGGAGTTTTTCCTTGCCACCGT
>JAABNY020000002.1:1025543-1037616 GCA_015164015.2 Brevimyrus niger | reverse complement strand
AAATGTAAAGCGCATTGAGACAATGTAATGTTGTGATAATGCGCTATATAAATAAAATTGCATTGCATTGCATTGCAATGGAGAGTCACAACAAAGACATAACTACAAATCTGTGTGTGTGCGTGTTTGTGTCTGTGATAAACACATAGACAAAAAGTCAGCCTGGATTCATTATGTTATAATATTTTTGACAGTTAAGCATTTTCCACAACAACTGCTGGGAATGCTCAATATGCGGGAAGTGTTAGATGGCAGTGGAATATGAATAATTTTATTTTAATTTCATGATAGAAGTATGGTATAAAGCCACAATTCTGTTTCTTTCTGTATTCTATCAACCGGTTGTGAAACAGGCATCTCAATCCATGCACTTTGCAAAACTTATCCATTGCAGGCTTGCAGAGTGCAGATGAATGGATCTCAAAACATGTTCCAAACATGCTTCAAGCTTCAAGAAAATACAGCTGTATTTTTAATTTACAGCTTAATGTTCATTTTAATTTTATTTATTTATTTATTTATTTTTACAGCTGTATACAGCTGTAAGCTATTTGTTATGAAGTTGTATTAAATGTGTGGTAATACACTGAAGTGTGGTATATTGAATTTAATAATATTCTTCCTAGCATTTCATCATCACCATGGCGATGCTGACATGATGAAACCTATCACCTTTACTCTTGCTACTCTTTTCATAGCTTGTGCATGGTTATATCACCCGCCATGCATCGTAATGGAGAAGGAGACACGATGCTGTTAACACAGCTTTCGAATATTAACTACAAAGGGAAAATTTAGGGTAGTTTTTTGGACAGTCCGCCTCCAGAGTTTTTGTAGCAACTTAGTTGAGATTGAACAATTCAGCTGTTTCACTTGGTCTGTGGGTGTTTAACAGAATACATAGTATACAGAGTATACAATGAATCATGAACATATTTACATATTCTTAGAATAATTTGAATTTGACTACTCACTCAACCAATGTTATAATAATTGTTGAATCTCAGCTAATAAGTAGTTGAAATGTCACAAAATACTCAGTATACCCTCTGCAGGCAGACTATTCAAATGAAGTGTTAGCAGAATAGGAGAGAGCATGACATCAGAACACAGCTGTTGGTATTGCATCATGCAAACAAATAAAGGCAATCGTTCTCATTTTAGTATTCCTCTTGCTCTCAGAAGCAGTTAAATATTATTGTGGCCTTCCCTTTTGCAGTTGTCATTTCCTGGGAAAAAAAGGTTATTAGAAGGTCACAGCATTCTGAAATGTCACACGTTCTTGGGTCCCACCAGGACATTTCAGAACTGTTTGATTATTGTTGCGTTACTCTTTCACTAGCCTAAATTATTCAATACCGTTGAATGTCTCTAGTTCCAATAAAGGATGACAATTAATTCTTGAATCAATCTTCTCATCATTGCTGTTTAGGGTCCAGTGCAAGCTTAAAAGAATGCCCCCATGTCTTCTAATAAGACATATAAGTAATTCATTTCCACCCTCCAAGAGAAGCTGATATAATTAATGGTGATTGGGGTCAGTTTTGATAATGCTGTTCATGTCAGCCAAGTGTCAGAAGGTATCTTTTGTACATGAGCACGTCACAACAGTGGGAGTTTAGCAGGCCGACTGAACTTTGAAAATTCAGATATACAATATTGTGAAATGTTTGCTCTTGCTCTTTCTTGCATGTAGCAAATGTTTTTCAACTGAACTTAATGAACTTGAAAATGATGATGGACTAATGGGCTGGATATTTTGCAGGATAAATTAAAAGACAGTTTAAAGACTGAAGAACATCTTTTAAAATTTGAATTTTGCAATATAGAAAATGCATTTTATTTGGCTGTATGAACAGGTAAAAAACCATATTATATAAAGTTTAATGATTATATTTTTCATACATCTAAAATTCTTATGTAATTTCAAGTCCATGTGTTTATTGGAAAACTTGTGAAATTGACAACTGTCAGTATAGTGTGTCACATATCTACTTGCACTGATGCACACTGCTAGGTTGTGTAAGAATTGGGTGTATTATAACATTCTTTGCTTTTTCTCAAAATTCAAGGTAGCATATAGCTGTTTGACAAGCTATACTACCTACATACAAGGTATCCCTATGACTACTGAGCCTAATGAATACTAATATCAATGTAATTCAAAATGTGATTGGATTACTGGGCTGGATGGGGCGGTGGTTAGCACTGTTGCCTCACCTCTCTGGGACCAGGGTTCTAGTCTCTGCTGGGATTCCATGTGTTTGCATGTTCTTGTCCTGGGGTTTCCCATGGGTGGTCTGGTTTTCCCCCAGAGTCAAAAAACACACTGAGGTCAATTGGAGTTGCCAAGTTGCCCATAGGTGTGCATTTGAGTGAATGGCGTGCGAGCGAATGGCGTGCGAGCAAATGGCGTGCGAGCGAATGGCGTGCGAGCGAATGGCGTGCGAGTGTGCCCTGTGATGGGTTGTTCCCTGCCTCATGCCCATAGATTCTGGACCCCCCCGCCCCCCTCGTGACCGGTTTCCGAAAATGAATGGATGTGACCTGGTCTCGATCCTGGCAGTCTGCTACACAGGCTGCCTTCTCTTCCATTTCTTGATTAGCCTTAAAGTCTTAAGTTAACTTATTAAATTAAGTTTTTCACTAATTAGCCTTGAGTGCGGAGGTGAACGCTGGTGAGCAAGGAGAGCTGTGTGCCCTGGGCTTTGCCACACATCTAATGATGCCTCCGACTCCAGCAGATCATCAGCAGCTTCTCCCTCCAGCGGGAGCTGAAGAGTCTGCGGACGGCGTGTTGCCTGCTGCTGGAGTCGTTCCTGGAGGGTGAGGTCCTCCCTCCCGGGACGGATCGTTCCGGTAGCTGCCAGCCGGGGCTCAAATCGGACGGCAACCAAAGCCTGCGGCCAGCATGGTGACAGTCAAATACGCGGCGTATCTCCGAATGGACGCTTTACCCATGAAGACCAATTCTGGTGATGAAAGCACCGCGGGGAGTCGACCTGAGAGCCGAAACAGGAACATCGCCTGGTGAAACGGGAGGTGGGATATCTCGGGATATCTAGAGCGCGGCGAACGACGAACGGGAATGAGACACGAGCAGGTGCGATGTGTGTTTTCCACAGGAGGTTCCCCTGCCTTGCGCTTCCTGGGATCCAAACTCACTGCAAACCCCCTTTAGGTCAGCCTTTTCTGAGGAAGCGTGGATCTAACACTTTCTCTGAACGCCATATGTATAAGGATCTAAGGACACATTTGTAACACATAATAATGCGTCCATAAAATATAAACATGGCTATAAATATTGAGAAAAAAACATGACACATTATAGCGGAGTTTCCTACACATTATGAATTCTTTATGAAGTGCTCATTTATAATGCAGTATAGATACCTTCATAATGTACTAAAAAGCATCCTTAATGCTTTTGCCTACCATTACAGTGCATTACGTGAATTGTTACCACATTTTCTTTTATAATAAGCATCTCCTAATGGAGAGGCTGCGTGTCTGATAGAAGTCACACATCGCTTTAAAGAAAGGAGAATATGGGTTAAATCAAGAAATGCGGAGAAAACCAGGGCTTCTTTTTCCTTTAGCCACAAGTTTGTCAGTTATAAATGAAAACCCACTCTTTGCGCTTACCACAAAGCATCATGTTGAAAACAGTATTTTGCGTATCTTGTTTCAAACGACCTTTATTTCGTGTTAATTTTCCTATATTCCATATAGTTTTAGTAACAATGAACAGAAGATCACTTTCCAAAACAGCAGTACCACAACATTTTGCCGAGTTATACAAGCTGACTTGTATCAGCTAGGCTCTTACTTTTACATGTGAAGATGATATGGTCAGTGACAGCTTTGGCCACAGTAATCATTTTTTTGTGCGCAGTATGCAGTGCCTGCCTTACAGACATGCATTGCTATGTTGCATATTACATTAAAACTGCTTAAACGTTTGGGGGTATTGACAATGGAGATGAGTCAGCGTGTAGGAGGCCGGTGTGGGACACCGTCTTGTGGTGCAGCGAGAATCGTGTGGCTCGATATGCGCAAGACAAAGGGGTTAGTGGAGGATTTTCCAGCATGTCAAGTAGCCCCTGACAGCAGCCGCTATCCGGGGGGAGGAAATGAATGTGGTGCGGTGTTACAAGTGCTTGAGGGGAGGGGGGGGGTCTTTTGACACATGCATCAGTTGCTATGGATGTTTTATTTGTCCAGGGTTTCCAGCTTAGTTCACTAGGTTGTGGGTTTCATGTGAAGCGGTTGTCTGTACTACGCATTCTGTCTTTGTACTTTGTCATGTGTTTTGCACCCTCCCTTTGTTACTGTACGGATTGAATTCCACTTTGGGATCAATAAAGCACATTTTGTCTATGCAGCCATCCTCCAATGTTTTACCTGAGCAGGGCTGCGCAGGATCCTGGAGCCTGTTGGGGGCAGCATAGAGCACAACGCAGAGAGACTTCCGGAAGGGACAGCAGTCCATCGCGGGAGACACGTACAATCACAAGCTACAGGTAAACTCGCGGGTGCCAGTATGCGCATCGCTGCAGGAAGGAACCATGACCAACATGCGGAGAAACATGCAAACACACACAAAGCAGAGACAGGATGAATTACCCGACATCTACACTGCAGAATTACCTGCGATGCCGCATTTTGGGATTATACAGTTTAGTGAATAACCCACCCAAGACATGCATGAAACACACAAAACAAGCATGACTTCTAACCCCTCAACGAAAACAATGGAGACAGAAAGTCTGTGAAACCATTAGAACAATCGTATTCCTGCCTCGTTTTTAACTTCACATTTTAATAATGAATGAAGTGAATTTAAACGAACGACACAAAAAAAATGCACTTCTTCCAGCCAAAGCCGTTTTAAGCTCCTTCCTCTAGGCAAAGGACTTATTATGGATTCCCACAAAAAGCACAGTATCGCCGGTTCCAAACCAAAATCCAATTCTGACACGAGCCAGCTTTGACAGAAACCGTTGAAAAATCTTCACCACATTCCAGAAGAACAGTCAAATGTATTTTGGGGGCCAAGAGCTGGAACGTTGAAGGAGGATAATGAAGACCTGGTGTGTCCAAAATGAAAAGCATCACAGCTAAGAGCAAAGGTGGTAGGTAGGTTGTTTAAGAGAGACATGCACAGGACCGTATCCAACAATTAGGAACCTATGACACATCAAGTTTAACTATAACGTGTTATATATTACTATAATACTGTGTATCATTATACATTAATATATTATAGGTATTACAGAGGCCACTGTATTTAATTGCCTTTGTAATAAATACTTACAGTGTGCTACAGAACTTCTGCTATGCAGGTGTCAAGGCAAAAACTCTCAAAATGGTATGGCACCACTCTATTGTCAAACAATAACTGCGATGTATCCTTATGTCGTATAGCAACAAATGCTTTCTCGTTATTTGTTGGTTTGTTGGGAGGCATGACTTTTTCTGAAATTCATTCGATGTATTTGTATTATGCTACAGCAATTAAAAAAAGGAGGGGGCGGGATTTAACAATAATCTCCCTGGAGGGTAAATAAAGGTTAAGAACTTCTTTTTATTACCATTTCTGTGTTCTCAGAAGTATTTTTGTTTGTTACTGTGAAAGCTAAACAGATAAACAAATGAATAAAGAAACAAAGTATTCAATGAAATATTAGACACATAAAAGCTGGCACAGTGTTCTTAATATTTCTAACCTTGGATACATTTAAAATTCAAAGCTCTACAGGAGATTTATAGCATATTTAATATAATACTATAGCATAATTACAGTAGATCTATAGTACCCTTCCAACCAGGCTGAAGATACAGTCTAATGGGACCTTTTTTATTAGATAGGTGTAGCTAGAAATTCTGGGCCCCCTGAAAAAATGTCACCTTGGGCCCCATATATTTTAATATTTTTTATGTATTCAAGGGCCCCTGTAAAGTGCTGGAGCCCCTGAATCTGCCGGCTTCTCCTACAGCCCTAATTAGAGATATAGTAATATTTCTCAGATAATTGTTGAATGACATTTGAAGAATAAAATGTTTCTTATTGCAAGCAGATGTATGACAGAATGTGTTCACTGGTAATTTTTGCACTTGATCATTATCCAGTTACTGATCTTTTCTAACCTAGAATGTAATGTTAAGCAATTATAGGCTGCTTGTATATTGCTGGTTAGATGTGAGATTACTTTTTTGAGAATTATTTTGTTTAATAATGAGTCATTTTTCTTTGGGGTGTAGTTTCGATTATTACATGCAGGGAGACAGTGAAACTGTAATAAAAAAAAGAAAGCAAACACCTATATCTCTACAGAGTGTCACAGTTACAGAGTTGCCCTTGGAAAATAAAGAAACACTCTGATAACACAGAAAGCAAATGTTATCAGGGTGACTGTCCTGCCAATGTAATTGCTTTTATTTCATCACCTAATGACCCATGATATAACGTCCTTCCTCTATCAAACTTGCCTTTCCCGACAGTCACACCTGAAGTGTATTCCCCTAATATTGTGTACATTTTCCGCTGTTCAGTATCCGAATTTTATGTTTCTGTTTTTAGTGCTGGTGACTCATCTATATCAGTGTTTGACAGAGCTAACAGAGCATGAAAATGCACCACTAAGTGATTGTGATCTCAGTGTGATATCTGGCCGTCGGAAACATTTATGCTGACATGGAGGAATACACTGTACACCCCCCCCACCGAGTTATCAGTTTTATCTATGTGTCTTTTGCCCGTTTATCTTAAAAATAAAATTGTGCATGGAAAATGAGCAAATATACTGCCACAGTGGATCAGTAGGTCTCAGTTTAGCTTCACACTAACTGGGCTCTAATACTACTTCTGCTCTGTGTGTGTATGTGTGTGTGTGTGGTGTGGTGTGAATTACTGTATGTTTCCCACAATGTAAAAAAAAAAAAACAGTTATTTTGACATTGTGGGGACCATGTTTCAGGTCCCCACAAGGATCTGTGACTGCAATCAAAAAACTAAAAATGCCAAAAGTTTTGTATTTTGACTGATTACTTATGGTGAAGTTCAGGGCTGTGTAGGGATTAAGGTCATCATGTTGGGATTATGGTTTTCCCCATAGAAATGAAACCTCTGGGTATTTTGATTTCCTCCTAAAGACTAAGGAAATGTATTTATCATTGTAATCTGCTGTGTTAGTCCATTAATGTGTTTATGAGTGTTCTGACCACCAATGCTCTCTGCCCTCCTTCCCACATGTCCGGATGGTGCCCAGGGTGGGTCTTGGTTCAGTCCCATGGAAGGATGGAAGGGTGACATCATAGATGTGACTTACGGGCTGTAACATTGTGGATTAAGCCTACAGCCTGCACAGGCCAACAGGGAGAACTAACTCACTGATGAACTTTGCCATTGATCACTTGATCAACACTTTGGTTGACCTTGCCCCCCCCCCCCCCACAGAGACTCTTTCTCCTCCTTACTTGGGAGTTTTTGGTTCCTCTCCTCCATTGTCATCTGGCTTTCTTTCTTTCTTTCTTTCTTTCTTTCTTTCTTTCTTTCTTTCTTTCATTCCTTTGTCTCCCCTTTTCCCTGTTTTTAAACTATTCCAAATAAATGATACAGGAATGCATCACAGCATACCCATGTAAAGCACCTTGGCGTGGCTGTTGTGTATATATAAATATATTGAATTGGAAAAAAACAAATCAATTACCATCTCTAGTTTGTCTTGTGAAATTCTGTGAGGTAGGCCCCGAGCCCAGTAATGGGAACCCATGTACAGTAGATGTTTGGAGCTGGAAATGGTTAAATCGTATTGAAATATTGTTTTTATTTTCAAAACAACCAGTAGGTGGCAGCAGTACGACACAATTGTATCAAATAATTGCTAAGTGAATACAGTAAGCACAGGCACTGGCAAAAGGAAGCTTGAATGTATGGGCTTGGCCAAGCTTAAGCCCTCTGGCCTCTGCCTCACTTAACCTTGTCTAATAAAACTGTAACTCCCCCCAGTCGACAAGCTTTACCATCTCATCACAAGGGTCAACAGCTGCACCATCATGGAAAAGAGTACCATGACTTTTCAAATAGCATTAGAAACTATGAAATAATTTCTTTTACTGCAATATGGTATAACTTTCAACAATGCAAATGTGGGTAACTTTTGTGGTTTTCAAATGCATAATAAACTACAATGGAAAAAATATGGAATATCCTATGCCTTATGAATGTGAATTCAATAGTTTGAATTGTTAGTCTTATAATTTTATACTAAATATGTAATGCATAGATTGTAATTTGTGAAAAATGTGTAATCATTCATTGAATCATTGACTCATTGATTGATTCATTCATTCATTGACTCATTTTTTTGACACATTCATAATTTTATTTATAATTTGATCGACTGATTGATTGATTGATTGATTAATTGATTGATTGATTGATCGAATGATTCATTCATTCATTCAATCATTTACCCATTCATTCATTCACTCAGTGCAGTAATCCTGGACTCCAGCCCAGGAAACTCGGGGTACAAACCAGGAAGTTGTTCAAGTTCTAGTTCAAGCTGCTGCTTTATTATTCTAATATATACTTCTACTATTTGTAGAAGAAACTCTCACATATATAACTGTATAAAAGGAAACAGAAATTTAAATCAGCGTATGGGCATGTGTCCGTAACCTGCGGGCAACATCCCTGTAGTAGCTGTAATAACCTTGAAGTTAATCTTAAGTTTTTTTTGCCTTGTGTTATTTGGTAGCTAATTGGTTTTTTATCTAAATCTTGTTTATATTTTTCAGTAGTATCATCCTAGTTATACCCACATGTGACATAATAGTACGATAAGATAAATTAATTATAAAATTTGTATGTGCATCTGTCTGAGACACCCTTCTCCATAATCAAAAGACTAACGCATTGAATCATGCTGGAATTTGAGTAATAGCAGATAAAAATGATTACTAGTTGTTTTGATGACACTTCTGGAATCAGTGTTATAGAATTAGTCAAATCAGTTCGGCCCAGATTAAGTAAAGTTACATAGTTATACATATTTATATATATATGTATACATACGCACACACACACACACACACACACACACACACAGATATTCACTTATACGATTATCCTTCGTAATGAAGAAAATCTTCATTATGAATTATATAGCAAAAGAGTGAAGCATTTAAGAACACTGAAGTAAGCAAACTTTGTCAGTTTTTCATGGTTGCTATTACAGCTTAGCTTTGCATTTATCATGTCAATGTCTAAACAAATAGCCTCTCGGGGGAAAAAAAATGACATTATAATGGATAAGTTTGTTGTTTTTAAATGTTACTTGCATGATAAATATATGCTTCTTCTGTTCATCCATTCATCGTCCAAACACTAATTCTGGTCCACATCAAAGGGAGCTAGAGCCAATGCAGCAAAGGGCACAAAGGCGAGGTTCACCCAGGACAGGATGCCAGTCCACCACAGGGCACAAAGCCGGGGTTCACCCAGGACGGGATGGCAGTCCACCACAGGGCACAAGGCCAGGATACACCCAGGACGGGATGGCAGTCCACCACAGGGCACAAAGCCGGGGTTCACCCAGGACAGGATGCCAGTCCACCACAGGGCACAAAGCCGGGGTTCACCCAGGACAGGATGCCAGTCCACCACAGGGCACAAACCTGGGGTTCACCCAGGACGGGATGCCAGTCCACCACAGGGCACAAAGCTGGGGTTCACCCAGGACAGGATGGCAGTCCACCACAGGGCACAAAGCCGGGGTACACCCAGGACGGGATGCCAGTCCACCACAGGGCACAAAGCCGGGGTTCACCCAGGACAGGATGCCAGTCCACCACACGGCACAAACCTGGGGTTCACCCAGGACGGGATGCCAGTCCACCACAGGGCACAAAGCTGGGGTACACCCAGGACAGGATGCCAGTCCACCACAGGGCACAAAGCCGGGGTCCACCCAGGACGAGATGCCAGTCCACCACAGGGCACAAAGCTGGGGTTCACCCAGGACAGGATGGCAGTCCACCACAGGGCACAAACCTGGGGTTCAGCCAGGATGGGATGCCAGTCCACCACAGGGCACAAAGCCGGGGTACACCCAGGACGGGATGCCAGTCCACCACAGGGCACAAAGCTGGGGTTCACCCAGGACAGGATGCCAGTCCACCACAGGGCACAAGGCCAGGATACACCCAGGACGGGATGCCAGTCCACCACGGGGCACAAGGCCAGGATACACCCAGGACGGGATGCCAGTCCACCGCAGGGCACAAAGCTGGGGTTTACCCAGGACGGGATAGCAGTCCATGGTAAATAAAAGTATAAATATCTTTGGACAGTCTGTGGAAACTGAAGTAAGCAGGGAGATACTCACATGGCGTTCAAAGACAAACATTTTCCACACACAAAGAGAGCAGAAGGCAGCCCTGGAGCAGCAGCGGCCAATGAGTCACCCTGCTGGCTGCAGGTATATATTGATTGTAAAAAATGTTGTGCATAATCATACCCCCCCCACAGTGAAATAGTCATTCACACCATGTATAGACCTCTATCCTCCCCCAAAAAAATAAAAAAATCAAAGAGACCAATAACTAACAACCTCTGATGGGTTGGCCCCATTCTCTGTAATTCCCTGCCTTGCCACTCTGCATAACTCAAGCAGTTACAGAAAATAGATGGATTGGTCTTCAAAGAGAAAATGTAGCATAGCAGACAGAATAAAGTTCCTTAAAATGCTCTGATGAGTATGACTGTTTCCAATTAAGCACGCTGAGTGGTGATTTAATTGTACCGTCTCTGATTTAGAGTTGTAGTCAAAGACAGAATTCTGCAACGCTTCTGGAACCAACATCAACAAGGTGCCGTGTGTCACCAAATCCCTTCCCTTGGTGTGGATTGACATGAGTCCCCTCCTTTCCTTCTTGAGCATAGATATTATCTCAGTAGATTAGACCTGTTATTTGATTGGCTGCAGTGATTTTCCTAACATAACTGGCAACAGCATACACACTGTAATAGATTAAGAGTGGAGTGGCATGTGTGCTGTACTGTATGTGAGGTGGTTAACATGTGACCTTGTGGAATTCTGCTCAATTTTACTGGCACAACTCTCACAGTACCTATTTAGCTCATGAAAGGCAGTAGCAGCAGCATTTAAGCAGACTCAATTTTACGATACATATAACATATACAGTACACAACACATATACTGTATACAGAGGTGGAACATTCAGGTCCAGAAAGTAAAAATCCAGACCGAGATTTTGTTTCAACCAACCAGTTTATAGAGAGTCACAGATATAAAGTACTCAGCTGGTTGGTCGGAACAGAATTTTGGTGTGGATATTTAGTTTCTGGATCTGAACTATCCACCTCTGCATATACATCTTGGGGTGATGGGCGGCTATACATGTTACAACCATGTGCATATGACCGTAAAGATGCTGGTTCAAATCCTGGTGCAGGGAGAGTGATGCAAATATGCCCTTCAGCAATGGCCTTAATCCCAATTGCCCCAGGGGATCTGCATACTACATGAGCTGACCCTGCGCTGTGACCCCCCCCCCCCTCCCCGCGCAAAAAAAAACAAACTTCTTCCCCTCTGCGTTTGCGTGTCTCTAGGGCTGTGTTCAAATTGTCCACTCCTGCACTGTATAGGAAGTCGGCCATTTTTAGAGCTGTTCGAATTCTCAGTTGTAAATTGCATTGATTACATAGCATGCTACAAAATCAGTGCAAGGCATATCAAAATGTAGTGCACAGAATCTGTACCCTATATCATGCAACAGAGACCATCGTGCATTGAGGCCAGAAAACGTGAGAGTCGAAACCATATTTGAGAAACTTTCCTCAGTCTGAACTGTAACGGATCTGTTGTTACTGTAAATAGCATTGCTTATGAGACACTTTCGCATGAGCTACAGCATCAGTGGCAGGGATATCGCTGCTTTCAAAGCACATGGTTATTTTAATGTATTTCCATCCATCCATCCATCCATCCATCCATTTTCCAAACCGCTTATCCTACTGGGTCGCGGGGGGTCCGGAGCCTAT